>CAMOHE010052986.1:0-145996 GCA_946598075.1 Artocarpus hirsutus | reverse complement strand
TTAAAGAAAAGATTAATTACAATAGTTCCCTAATTATACTACTTATAACAATCTGCTCTTCTCAAAACTTAACCTAATGTTTGTTCTTCTTGATTTATGAAATATTAACAAAAATAAAAACTCATTTCACTGAAATTTTTATTGACTTTTTTTATTTAAGCGATTAGATAATATTAATCCAAGAAATCAATATAAAACTACTATATCATGCATTTTTAATAATAATGTCGTCAGCTTATGATATGATCTGTTAGTGCAAAAGTTTCAATCTGTGGTTAGGATTAAGTTACTAAATACATTGCAGTTTTTCGTGCCTCCATTAACGTATGTTCTAATTGAGTATAAAAATACCATTTCTTCAAAAGAAAAGACCTACAAATCGAGTAATTGTTTTTATATAATATCACAGAATTTTTCCCTTCTATATATTTTTTTCTTTTTGTCAAAATTGGCTTACTGTGGGGTTTGATTGTCAATTGGATGATGCAAAATTCGGCACTGGCAAACTTGTCCAACAGAGTGCACATTTTGCGGGTTTTTCGTCCGATCTCAAGCCCCAGCTCACAAACCGGCAGCATCCTACTTTCTCAACTAAAAATTGGAATTTATGTATTTTTAACGCCAAAACAGCTCCACAAAATGGATGGTCTTAGGGGAAACCTTGTTTTAAAGGAGACATAAAATCATCCGGGCCCACCACTATTGGTTCTCATTTTCATTTTGATGATGTTTTGTAACACCTTGAAATTAATTAAGTGTTACTAGTTTGTAAAATGGTGGATTAGTGTGCCATAAAGAATATTTTAAACTTAATTTGATCATTTTGTAAAATTTTTAAATTAATAATATTTTTGGTTATTTTAATATTTTTAGTTACTCATAATTATTTTGTTTGTTATTTTAAATTTTGAAACAAAATAATTTGTCAAATGCCAACCATGTCCTTTTTTTTTAAACCGTGGATGGTATATGGTTTCTTTTGTTGGCTTTGCTTTTCTTTCTCTTTGTTTATTTAAACTCATCTCTCTCTCTCTTTCTCACTCTCTCTCACTCGTCTCTCTCTCTTCTCTCTCGGTCTCTCCCTAGCGGATTGGAGGCTCGGGGACGTGATTGAGCCACCGAAAACACGATTTAAAGCTTCGATTCAAGGTTAGTTTCAAAATTTCTAAACTTTTTTAAATTTTTTAATTTTTCTTGCATTTTGAAATTTAAGCTTTTCTAAGCTTAGAAAACCATCAATCTAGGTTAGAGAGACTTAGAATAACTAGAATCTAAACTTTGTTTGATCAAAAACGGATTTAAATCATAATTTTCTATTTTTCTCTATTTTTCTTCAATTTTGGGATTTTTCAAAATCTTTGTGCAATTCTTGTTTAAATTGGTTCAAAAGTGTTCTATAATGTTTTCTATCAACTATAGATATTTTCTATGCCTGAGAACTGATAAAAACACGTTAGAATGAAGATTTGGGCTCAAGAGGCCAAAAACCTGTGTTGAAAAATTCTGGAATTTTTTCAGTTCGGTAGGCAGTATTTAAGAGTTCGGCAGGCCGGATTCATACCACCGACAGGCCGAACCTGAAAAAGTTCGGCCGACCAGACCTGGTTTTCTGACAAGCCGAGCTACACAGTTTGGTCGACCGAACCAAGGCGTCCGGCAGGCCGACCGGTATAGTAGAATTTTGTGATTTTTCACCCGTTTTCACCATTTTGAACCATGATTTAGATTTTAATGATATAATATGATGTTATAAACTCAAATGGCACACTAGGACACCATGAGACAATTTAATGACATAACATGTTTTAAGCTAGATACTGATGACTCGGTATATTTAAGGTTGTCCGAGGTTTCGCGGAGCTAACGTATAGCGGGCTGGGACAGTAGTGTAGGACACTGATACGAGTAATATGGTAGGACTTCTGCTCCTCTTTCTTGCTAACCTTGTCTTTAAGGGATTTTGATCTCAAAAGGAATTCTCCCAAAATATTTTCAATAAATGGCATAACATTTTTAAATGTTTTCAAAAAGGGGCTTTTGGCCACACGATGATTTCCTACAAAATGATTTTCTTAGAATGAATTTCGAGGCACAGTTTTAGATAAACTTCTTAAAAATTTTCATTACTTATCAAGAATTGTATGATTATAATAAATCGAATAATAAATGTAATGGAGAATACTCGGTAACATGGAATTTAAATAATAATAATAAATATACATAAGGGCATGATGCCATAATCAGAGATCGGGTCATGTAGCGTGGGACCTTGGAGGCAGGTCCCGAAACTTAGTTGGGCCACTTCGATGGTGATTATCATGGTTTGCCCGGAAAAGAATGTAAAGGTACTTTCTAGACGAACATTTTTATAAGACTTGTTTAAATAAATTTATTCAATTATTTATTCTTTTATTCCATGAATTAGGTATTTATTTATTTATTCATTAAACTTTATTCTATTTATTTTTTAAAAAAGGTAAATTTGGTATTTAAATTAATTACTCGTTTTTAAACCCTAGTCCTACTAAGCCTTTGCTCAATTTTTACTTGTTTTCAAACTTTTCCCCCTCTAGGTGAAACCCAACTTAGGACAGACGGGAGTCTACTGCCCAGACTCGCGAGCAATATAGAGGATCTAGAGTAGGTTAATAGCTGTAGTAATTCAAGGCATGTATTATTTAAAATTTTATTTCTCATGATTGGACTGTGACTGTAATAATTTATTGTCGATACTATATATGTGCACACGTTGTGGGCTAGTGGGACCTAACACGTACCCTCCTTGCCCTCTTTAATGTTTTATTTCATTTCATTTTTATTTTATCTGTTAAACTATTATAAATGTTTGTTTAAAAAGGATTTTAAATTACCACGTTTTTCATAATTAATTAAATTCTTAAACTTATGTTTTTATTCAAATTTCTTCTTCTTAAACTTATGTTTTTATTCAAATTTCTTTTTAATTAACTTAATTTACCTACCACATCGCCTCCCGCACTTCGGGGAGTAACATCTTTCTAAAATTTATAGGTGTCACAAGCATGCAATTTCAAGATTATTCCATTTCCATTATCTGCTTTCTTTCTTCTTTTTTGTTTTTCTTCTTTTTATTTCTTTGTAAATTCTAAATGTCTATTTCCTTTTTCTTTTCTCTTTTTAGCTTTACCACAAGAGATCTTCATATCAATAACATTCACCTAAATCAATAAATCCAACCATGTATTCCACTTGTTTTCTTTAGTAAATTTGCCATGATTGCATGGCCCTTCAACTTCATCAACAACAATTGTAGATGTTAGGATGTATTTAGATATATACCCTACATTCAATGAACTAAACTACTTGATTCCTTCTTTAATTAATGAGCTCAATTAAAAATGTAGACTTTGAACAAAAAATATAAAAACAAAAGTATTCCTCTTCAAAGTCATATAACATAATGTTTTGCAGTGAAGAATGTGAAATTTTATAGTATGGTAAAGATAAATAATATATCATGGAAGAAAATTTCATCAATGTATAATATGACGTGTTATTCTACAAAAAAATGACGAGTTATTAAAAAATGCACAAATCAATAAGAATATAAGAGAATTTTTATCAATAATTATAACATGATATGACGTTAAGAAATGTAAACAAATGGTAGGGATAAAAAAAATTATAATATGACGTTAAGAAATACACACAAGTGGTAGCAAAATTTCATCAAAATTACGATACACTATGATGTTAAGAAGCGCACGCGAACTGTAAGGTTTTCAATTATAGAAATCTCTGAATTGTAAATTTTGTACCACATTATTTTGATAGCGGCATTGCTTATTTGACAGGTGTGCTAAACACGTTTGATATGCTTAGGCGCCAATTTGGTCCGACTTTTTTTCTTTGTTTCGAGATCTATAGTTTGGTCTAAATTCCACTACCAATTTTATTGAAGAAACACAGGTCAAATCGAAAAAAATTATAATACAACTGAAAACCGATGAGAAGTCCATTTCGTCCCACTCTCCAATATTAGTTTAATAAAAAGCAAAAAAAAAAAAAAAAAGGTTCAGAAGCAGTCAAAAGCCGTCTCCTGGGACGTGGGTGTCATGGTTTTCCAACTTGTCATTCTATCAAAAAGCTTTGCTCCCACGTACCCCACACAACTTCTCGTGCTTATTTTTATTGATATTTTATACATATTATATATGTGTATATAAATAATATATACATGTTTTTGGTACAATTCTCCGGGGGAGCGGTATTTCATATAATTATTATTATTATTATTGTTATTATTTGGCTAGGAAAAATTTCATATGATATAAAAAAGTAAGAAATGTAACATTTATTTAATGTGACACCAATGTTAAAAAAAAAAGGCGTAGTATCGAGAAACTGAGTAATCCAACATCATTTTACACCTCTACAATGCTAAATATGACGCTGAATAAATGTTCTATTACATTGTTTTTACTTTCATGTGTTTCGTAAAAGTGGACCTTAAATAATATATATGTGACTTTATTGGAGAACCATACTATCATCGTAATACAAAATGATATTTACTTAATCTAGCGCTGAAGTTCAAAAGTTTAACACCAAAAAAATAAAAAATAAAAGAATTCTTTACAATATATATGTAAATACATATAAGAGGCGTATATGTGTAAGAAGTACTACCGGCAACCACATGATGATAATTGAAATGACGCATGAAAATGAGAAATATACAAAAGTGCTGATTGGCTGACTTTGGACTTTTCCTGTTTACATTTGTTTGGACGATGGTATAGATGTTCTTATGGTTGAAGCAAAAGCCCCACAACCACAAGAAGCAGCACAGCAGGTGCTTTTCTTTCTAATGCCAAAAAAAAAATGCCACTCCTCATGCCGCCATGTCAGCATTCTACGTGGACTTAACAAAGAAGTTGATACTTTGATATGGAGAGAGAGAGAGAAGCAGTAGAAGGAAGAAGAGCTGGTAAGAGGTGGCTGCTGTTCTCCCCTTTTTCTTTTGAATGCCCTTTACAACATTCTCTTTTTACACTTTCCTAGTTTCTGCAATTTCACAACCTCATCATTCCCTCAACAACACAACACAACTCCACACCAGCTCTCTCTCTCTCTCTCTCTCTCTCTCTCTCTCTCTCTCTCTCTGTGAATCCCATTTCCCAGTTTTGATGGTCATTTAGATCTTCAAACATGGTAAGATTCATTCATGAATACTGGGCTTTTTTAATTTTATCTATAATTCTCGTTGATATTTGATCAAAAAAGAAAGGAATAATTGTTTGGTTATTTTATCTATAATTCTCGTTTATCTATAATTTGTTTGGTTATGGTAATGCTGGCACAGGGAACTCCAGTGAACATCATAGTTGGATCACATGTTTGGGCTGGAGATCAAGATGCTGCTTGGATTGATGGAGAAGTCACACAAATCAAAGGCAGAGATGCAACCATTGTTACTACTAATGGAAAGACTGTAAGATATAATCTAAGTCTTGATTTAATCACTTTACAAAATATCCGATTCTTGTCACCTAAAAAGCGTTCACTGGAATTTTCAATCCATTTTTCCAACGTAGTTGTCGATATAATTTGGATACAAAGAATAATATATCAGATTACCTTGAAGGTTTTTTCACCTGCATAAATAAATACCATGTACATACATATATATATATATATATGTATGTATGTATATATATGATTGGTTAAAGCTTCAAAAGACTTGTTAAACTAATTTAATCCAAAGATGCAAAGGCTCTGTTTTTCTTAAGGAATTCTACATTTGAAGATAATATATATACATATTCAGCCAGAGACAGAGAAGTTATCACCCCCAAAACCAAACTTGCATTGTTTAAAATCCAAAGTGTACAAATGCATTATAAGTATTCACATTTGGTAACGCTTAAATTTTTTCTTCAACCTCAGATAGTTGCAGACATTTCAAGTATATATCCAAAAGACACAGAGGCACCACCTGCAGGTGTTGATGACATGACCAAGCTGGCTTACCTCCATGAACCGGGAGTGCTACACAATCTCGCTTGTCGATTTTCTCTCAATGAGATATACGTGAGTCGATAGTAATTCCATAGGACTAGAGAACAGGAATACAAATTTGAGCTAGTTATATCTGACATCTGGTGATGACATTATGAACAGACTTACACCGGAAACATTCTAATTGCGGTGAATCCCTTCCGAAGACTTCCACATTTATATGATGTCCACATGATGCAGCAGTACAAGGGAGCAGCATTCGGGGAGCTAAGTCCGCATCTTTTTGCTGTTGCGGACGCATGCTACAGGTATATTAATCGCAGCAGAAATTACTTATGTGGCACCAAAAAGGTCCTTTGTAAGCAAGCTGCGATCTTGGCCTTCTAGTACCTCTTGAATAGACAACTGATTCATTTTATCATCTTATTTAAGGGCAATGATAAATGATCAAGGAAGCCAGTCCATTTTGGTAAGTGGAGAAAGTGGAGCAGGCAAAACAGAAACAACAAAAATGCTCATGAGATATCTTGCATTCATGGGGGCAGATCGGGCACCGAAGGAAGAACAGTAGAACAACAGGTTTTAGAGGTGAGTTTTTAGTACTACTTTTACTATGGATTGTGTGATTTATTTCATTGGATTATTCTTATTCGTGCCCTCCAAACTTTAAGGTCGTTCTCCGCTTTATACCTAAGCTCTAAAAGCTACCCCCAATACCTTTTGAATTGGTTCCACTTTAGCCCTTCTGTTAATTTTTTTTTTTTTAGACAAGTGGAAAAGGTCACATGTCCATACTTAACCTCCTGTTTTCCCTCTATTTTTATAAAATTCTAACAGAGTGGTTAAGTGGGATTAAATCAAAATTTTAGAAAAAATGAAACTTTTTAAAGTTCAAGAGGCAAAGTGGCAATCACCCTAAAGGTTGGAGGCAGAGGTGAGAATAATACTAATTCATTTAATGAAGAGTAACGCTTTCACTTCTACAGTCCAATCCAGTCCTAGAAGCTTTTGGGAATGCCAAGACAGTAAAAAACAACAACTCAAGGTGAAATATTTGGTTGTTCCAACTTTGTACCATGCATCTTTTCCAAATCTATAATCCAGTTAAACTTGCAAAATTTTATTGTCTATGTCTACACCAGTCGTTTTGGAAAATTCGTCGAGATTCAATTTGACAAGAATGGCAAGATCTCCGGGGCTGCCATTCGTACATATCTTCTCGAAAGGTCGCGTGTTTGTCAAGTGTCCGATCCGGAGAGAAATTACCATTGCTTTTACATGCTTTGTGCAGCACCACCAGAGGTGATCTCCCTTTTCCTTCAAACACATTTGGCTTTCATAATCACATACCACATATGCATACATAAAGCTGAGAAATGTTGTATTGCAGGATGTCAAGAAGTACAAGTTAGGAGATCCAAGATCGTTTCACTATCTCAATCAATCCAATTGTTATGAAGTAGCAAATGTTGATGATGCAAGGGAGTATTTGGAAACCAGAAATGCCATGGATATTGTAGGAATCAGCCAGGAAGATCAGGTGAATCACTTTTTTTTTTCAACACAAGCAGGAAAACGCACTCGTCTTTCCTTGACATTTTTTTTTTTTATCTTCGACTAAAATTGTCATTTTTTGTCCTTGCATAGGAAGCTATATTTAGAGTGGTGGCTGCAATTCTCCATCTTGGAAACATTGACTTCATCAAAGGGAAAGAAGTTGATTCTTCAAAATTGAAAGATGACAAATCACTACACCATCTCAAGACAGCAGCAGAGCTACTCATGTTAGAACTTGGATCAAATTTTCCTTCCCCAAGCAATGTTAATTCTCCTTGTTTTTTAGGGTGCCGATGTAAATTTTTTTCCCTTCAGGTGCGATGAGACAGCACTGGAAGCCTCACTTTGCAAGCGTGTCATAGTGACGCCGGATGGCAATATTACAAAACCATTAGACCCGGCGGCTGCTGCCTTAAGTCGTGATGCCTTGGCAAAGACCATTTACTCTAGACTATTTGATTGGTAAGAAAGCTATATCAATTCCCAATTGTACTCGGAAGTAGAATTTTAGAACAAAACATCAAAAGTTGACCCCACTTAAGCTTTTTGGAGAATTCGTAGTCAACCTAACGTGGTATGAGAGCACACGGTCCTAAGTATAGTTCATAAAATAAGTGTACAAGTCATCTTGCAAACCTAATTTCTTGTGTATATAGTAATGAAGTTAACATCAATTTGGTTCCTTATGGCAGGATTGTGGACAAGATAAACAGCTCAATTGGTCAAGATCCAAATGCAGCAAGCTTAATTGGAGTCCTTGATATATATGGGTTTGAAAGCTTCAAGATAAACAGGTACATAATATCAGCAACAATATACTTATTTTGACCTTTAGAACAAAAATATATACCTAATAGGATATTTTTGTTCATTAGTTTTGAGCAGCTGTGTATCAACCTCACTAATGAGAAGTTACAACAACATTTCAATCAGGTATGAATGAAATTGTCTAATACAACATTAAAGTTAAACCTATTTAACTTTTCATGCAAATGATAACATCAATAAGCCCCCCATTTTGTTTTCCTTTGCAGCATGTGTTCAAGATGGAGCAAGAAGAATACACAAAAGAGGAAATAAACTGGAGCTATGTAGAATTTGTGGATAACCAGGATGTTTTGGATCTTATTGAGAAGGTATCAGTTCTCGGGAGATAATCATTAAAATGAATAATATATATATATACATGCAAATATATTTTTTACATGTAATCAATAAATGTATTGAATCCCGGCTATATAATGCTATGTTTCTTGCTTGCAGAAACCTGGTGGCATAATTGCCCTTCTTGATGAGGCCTGGTATGCTCTTCTTTTTACATATGCAACTTCAATAACGTCTCATCATTGAAAATAAAACATAAATTTTAGAAACTTTGATTAGAAAAAACAATTATTTATTCTTATTAAAAAAAATTGCACACTAAGAAAAGTGATATCACTACTGATAATTTGTGGTTTATATTTCTTGGTACAGCATGTTTCCCAAGTCAACCCATGAGACATTTGCACAAAAGATGTATCAGACTTATAAAGCGCACAAGCGTTTCAGCAAGCCTAAACTCGCTCGAACAGACTTCACAATCAACCATTACGCTGGAGATGTAAAAAATTTTTACAATGTGCTATTGATCATGAAATAAAATGTTGAAAATTTGTTGAACTAATCAAGCCGTATTTTTGCTCACCAGGTCACATACCAAGCAGATCACTTTCTTGATAAAAACAAAGATTATGTAGTTGCTGAGCATCAAGCTCTCTTAGATGCCTCCAAATGCTCATTTGTAGCAAATCTATTCCCTCCACTCCCTGAAGAGACATCAAAACAATCGAAATTCTCTTCCATTGGAACACGCTTCAAGGTAATCGCACTGTTTTAAGTATGAGTCCTTCAAATTATGTAGACATGTCTTGCTTATAAAATCATATTCCTTTTACCTCCAGCAACAACTTCAGTCTTTGATGGAAACACTCAACACAACTGAGCCGCATTATATCAGATGTGTGAAGCCCAACACAGTTTTGAAGCCAGGAATTTTTGAGAACTTCAATGTCTTAAACCAGTTGAGATGTGGGGTAAGTCTAAGTCTAATGTCTCCCTGAATGAACTTAAGATTTTCATACTTTTTTTTTGTTTTGTTTTGTTTTTACCAATTTAATGACATTGAAAACGTATATTGCGTTGATGATCTTGCAGGGTGTTCTAGAGGCAATTAGGATTAGTTGCGCTGGATATCCAACAAAAAGAACATTTGATGAGTTTCTTGACCGTTTTGGAATGCTAGCTCCTGATGTTCTCAACGGGTAAACTCTTGCACAAACAACACACATGCATATAACATGCACAATAATTATTGCTGCGAAAAAAGTGAAAAACAAAAAACTACTGCACTCGCTTAGAGAGAGAGAAAAAAAATGGTCCCTGTTTCAATGATTTCTTGTCTTGCAAGAAACCTTCTGAAAAGTGCCATTTCTTAATAGAATTTGTCATGACTTAGCTAAAATATTATGAAATATTATATAGGTTTTGATGGTTCAGAATGATCTATTTTTGTCTTTTAGAACACAAGAGACACATGATAATATAATGAGATTAAATCCTCATTATCAATTCACTGATTTATTTTGCATAGGTCCGATGAGAAATCAGCATGCATAGCTATCTCTGACAGAATGGGATTAAAGGGATATCAGGTATGTCTAGACATTAATTTAATTATAATATATTAAAATAAATGCAGTAAATTTCCATTTTTATTTGCCCTCAATTTTGTTTGTCATTTTAATAACTTTCTTACCTGTTTTTGCATGGCAGATTGGGAAAACAAAAATGTTTCTAAGAGCAGGACAAATGGCAGAGTTAGATGCACGAAGAACCGAAATTTTGGCTAATGCAGCAAGACTCTTACAAAGGCAAATCCGAACGCATCTAACCAGAAAAGAGTTCCTTGCCCAGAGAAGAGCTGCAATTGATATGCAGAAATATTGGAGAGGTTACTCCTTTTTTCCACATAATTCAACTTCTCATGTGTTATAGCCAAAAAAAAAAAAAAGTTTGTGTTGACTTGGATAATCACAATTTGGAGGCTGAATGCTTCTTATTTATTGATATAGGGCACTTAAAAAGATTTGTGCTAAGTTCAAAATGCCCCCATTAACATGAGCCATGGCTAATATTTGGAGGAACTTCCTACGAATGAGCTAGGCAATTATGCAATTTATTGACCCTTTTATTTTACAGCACAACTTGCAAGAAAGCAGTATGAACAAATGAGAAGGGCAGCCGCTTCAATCCGTATACAGAAACACCAACGCTCTCACATGGCAAGAAAGTCTTACACAACATTAAAGGCATCTGCAATAGTCATCCAGACTGGGTTAAGAGCAATGGCAGCCCGAAATGAGTTCAGATATCGGAGAAGAACCAAAGCTGCAATCCTTGTTCAGGTAACACATTTTTGAAAAATTATAATGAAAGCCCATTTTGTACACTTTTCAAAAGGAAAATATAAACCTTTTTTAAAGATTTTGTTAACAAAAACAATGTCGTTAAAGAAAAGTAGAAGGGCTTACTTCTTTATGTTTCCGGAACCTAAAGTCAATACTTTTTTGTTGACAAAAATTGTTTTTTAACTTTGACTCGTTTAACATTAAACAACTTCATAGTATAATTTTGTTAATGTTATGAATGCTGCCTCTCACAGGCACGGTGGCGAAGATTCCAAGCTCTTCATTCTTATAAACAACAGAAGAAAGCGACTCTTGCGCTTCAATGTCTTTGGAGAGCCAGGGTAGCAAGGAAGGAACTTAGAAAGCTGAGGATGGTGAGATTAATTACTTGTCTGTTTAGATCAATTACTCAACACTCTCTCTATTTGTACTAATACTATGATTGCTAGAAATAAATTTATTGCCAACAATTTAAAAAGAATTTTCCCATGCAGGCTGCAAGGGATGCAGGCGCGCTCAAGGAAGCAAAAGACAAATTGGAGAAGCGCGTAGACGAGCTTACATGGAGACTAGAATTTGAAAAGCACTTGAGGGTATTACTTTCTCAAATTACTTGTTTGACAAGCAAAAGGAAAATCTAGCCGAGAGTTAGTGCTTAGTAGCGAAGTATAACATAACTATCTGCCTTTCGTTTAACAGCAAAAATTATGACACATCAGAAAACTAAAATCTAAGCACTAAATTTACATTGTAAAACTCGTAGATAATATTTTGCTTACATGATATGACAAAAATTTTCATGTCTCATTGCTCAAATTCCAAAAGAATACAGGTCATGGTTGGAAAATAATAAAATGGAGTATTTCTATTCAATTTTCTTTCACAGATTGATCTTGAAGAGGCTAAAGGGCAAGAAATTTCAAAGCTCCAAAGTGCTTTAAACGAAATGCAAGAGAGGTTAGATGAAGCTCATGCTGCTATCATCTGCGAGAAAGAAGCGGCAAAGCTAGCAATTGAACAAGCTCCACCAGTCATCAAAGAGGTGCCGGTTGTGGATGAAATAAAGCTAGAAATCCTCAGAAATCACAATGAAGAACTAGAGGTAACGCCTTAAATCAAAAGCTATCTAATGATGCCGGTATTTGTGATACCAAATTTGTACAATTTCTTTTTTTTTTTTAATTTTATATAATTCTGCATGCAATGACTTATATATCTACGTACATGTATAGGGTGAGTTGAGTGAGTTGAAGAAGAAAATGGAGGAATTTGAGGAAAAGTATTCTCAAGTGGAGAAAGAGAGTGAAACAAGGCTTAAAGAGGGAGAAGAAGTGCAGTTGAAAGCAATGCAGCTTCAAGAGACAATAGAAAGGTGCCAATTCTAGAAAGAGTATTGTCACAAACATCCACTTTTGGCAGACATTATGGTTAACTAACTTTATTTTTTCCTCATCAGACTTGAACTGAACCTGTCGAATATCGAATCCGAAAACCAGGTTCTACGCCAACAAGCTTTGGTTGCTTCAAACAATGAAGAGCTCTCAGAAGAATTGACAAAGTAAGAAATTTGAATTTGTACAAATTGACCGAGCTTTTTGCATTAGGAAAACAAATACTTGGATTGCGTTGGATATATTTGTTTTGTGAAATGAAAGGGAATAAAAAGATAGCATTTGCAAACTTATCATATATGGCGCACACACAAATATATACTGTTCATCTAACTTGATTTATAATACACTCAATATAACATAGAAATAATCAAAATTAATATTTGACTAAACCATAAATGTGTTAAAATGGTAATTACGTATAAAAGTTCTGAATTCTTTTTATTTGGACAGCCTCAAAAATAGAGTTGCAGATTTGGAATCAGAAAATGAACTTCTCCGAAGTAAAGCTGTCATAGTTGTGGAACAAAAAACTACTTCAGACAGCCTACAACCACCAGTCAAGGTAAATTCTCGAAAAAAAATATGCATTTTTTTATTTGTAATTTTACTTCTAACATTTGTCATGACTCTTTTATGATGCTGCAGGTTTATGAAAATGGGCATCAAACAGAAGAACAGCTTCACAGACCTAAGGTTCTTCCAATCTTCTTTAAGCACCCGTGCCCCTTAAACTTCTCATGACAAGGCACTTTGGTCCCTGAATTTTTTTCTTGGCAATTTACTCCTAAATTTACAAAAATAATAGCAATTAACTCCAACCATTAATGACGAAAAAATTTTTTTTGAAAATAATGATTACAACTTTGTAGGACTTTTTCTCGCAGAACTTCTCCTGGTTTGGCCCTTTGGTCCTGAGAATTATTTGGCACATAAATCCCAGAATTAGTCCGAGAATTCCCTGAAAATTTAACTCCGTTAACAATTGGAGTTCATCGCTACTCTTTTAAAAATTTTGGAATTAAGTTTCTAAGAAAAAACTTTAGTGAAGCCAAGAAAAAACTGTAGGAGTTAAGTTGCTAAAATCCCTTGATGCATCCTTTACACCAGTAATCTGACTATAAACATATATTTGGTGATTCAGGAGCCAGTTCCCGTTTTCTCTCAACTCACTAAGCAGAAATCTCTCACTGACAGACAACAGGTAAATAGATAAAACCTGAAATCAACGACATATTTCAAAAAAATATGAATTTTCTTCTGCTTTTCTGGGACTAATCTGTAAGTTCTTAACAGGAAAATCATGATATGCTTGTCAAGTGTCTCGCTGAAGATAAGCGATTCGACAATAACAGATCAGTCATTGCCTGCATTGTTTACAAATCATTGCTTCAATGGAGATCTTTTGAGGTAGAGAAGACAAACATATTTGACAGGATAATTCATACGATTCGATCATCTATAGAGGTAATACAACAGAAATTATGAATCAGTATCATTAATTTTCTGTTTCTGGCGATGTCAATGCTATACGATCAACTTATAATTTGATATTTGGTAATTTTCTTCATACTATGTTCTTAAAGAGCCAAGACAACATCAGTGATCTAGCATACTGGCTTTCAACAACTTCCACCCTTCTCTTACTTCTTCAAAGTACACTCAAGGCAAGCAATAATCCCAATGCTGCCCCGCATCGCAGCCGAACTTCCCCTACCACCATATTCAGTAGAATGGCAAAAGTAAGGCTAATCCTAGCTCTTTCGAATGAAAAATGTTAAAAAGTATCAGTGATGTCTGATACCACAAAGGTCTTGTATGAATGTGAGACCCACCTGCGTGAGTTGTTGTGTCTGGTGCAGTTTAATTGAAATGAAAGAGTTTATGTCTTACTTCTTTACATATATGCCCAGTCTCAGGGTTTCCATTCATCTTCAATGGGCATGGGACTTTCAAAAGGCTACAGTGGAATGATTGGAAAGCCTAATGAGAAGCCCAAAGTGGAAGCCAAGTACCCTGCCTTGATATTTAAGCAATACCTAACTGCGTGCGTTGAGAAAATATATGGAATGATCCGCGATCGCTTAAAGAAAGAGATTAGCTCATTCTTGAATTTGTGCATTCAAGTAAGCATTTTTTTTTCCATATATGATCTGAAGAACTTGGGTGAAATGACTGGTTTGGGCACCTCTTTTAATAAATGTCAGAAATTTTTCTTTTTTAAGAAAATCCGATTAAATGGTTGATATACTAGTTTATCGTATCTTATATATTAATAATTAATCTCTAAGTTAATAAGTGATTAAACAATAAATCAGTCATTGTCATTGATTAAATGCAAAGTATATTTGACCGCAGAATCATATTAATCAATGATCGGCCATTTTTTTGTAAAAAAAAAAAAAAGGTCGTTTTTCTTATCTACAAAACTTAGGACATTTATCAAAATAAAATGTCTACAAAAGGTCATTTTTCCTACATCCATTCTTGTCTTTATAGTGTTGACTTTTATGACTAAATATAATGACCATCATGAACTGACTATGCAGGCACCAAGATCTACAAGGGTAAGATCAATAAGAGGGTCATCTAGAAATATCCTTTCAAATATGGTGGCAAAACAACAAGCTTCAAACGTACACTGGCAAAACATTGTCAATAAGTTAGATGATACGTTAAGAATTTTGTCTGAGAACCATGTAAGCAAATTAACCTTTGGACTTTTATTCTATCTTCTTTAATTTTATTTTAAATATAATTTTTTTTCTAAAATCATATAACAATTTCTGTGCTAAATTAAGACCTTATAAATGGATCTTGATCAGGTCCCTCCCATGATCACAAGGAAAATCTTCAGTCAGGTGTTCTCATTCATCAATGTCCAGCTCTTTAACAGGTAAATGTAGCATAAAAAAAGAAATCATACATGAATGAGATGACAAAGCCTCCTTTTTGTTTTATCGAAAAGCAAGAATTCACCTTGTATTTTCAAAAATGCAGAAATTATCCAATATGTCGTTCTAACCACAAAATTGCTTAGTGTGGAATTTGTGAAGCATCTATGTCAAAAGACTTTTCCGTCCTGCTTCAATCTTTAAGATTTTCAGGTTGCGAGTATAACCTAATGTCCATTTCAAACTTGCTTCCATTAGAATCTCTCGGCCTCCAAGTTCAAAAAAAAAAAAAAAGAAAGAAAATCCCTATCAGAACAACCTGTCCTGTGAAGGGCAATAATATCTTTTCAGACAAAGATTTGAGCCATACCTGACTCACTTCCATCAAACACAATGGAGATGTTTGTCATAATTCTATAGGAATTTCATTGTTAATACCGTCTCTCTCTCTCTATCTCTCTCTCTCTCTCTCTCTCTCTATATATATATATATGTATATGTATATATCTCTACCGTCTCCCACTTTCTCGTTTTCTTTTCTGGCAGCTTATTGCTGCGGCGAGAGTGCTGCTCATTTAGCAATGGAGAGTACTTGAAGGCAGGTTTGCTAGAGCTGGAGCATTGGTGCCAAAAAGCTACAGATGAGGTGATTTATTTCAAGAAACATTACATCAAATATTACTATTACATGCTCTTGGAAAAAAAAAATATATGTATAATTATATATATATATGGCCCTCTTGTTGGGAACATCCCTTAAATATAACACGTAAAAGATATAGCATGATAGTCATTAAACGTAACATTGATTTTGAATCTTTGTAGCATAGTTTTTAGATGAATAAAAATTTCTTATTGTTACTTCAATCTAACATTGATAAACATTAAAAATGCATACATAATTTTTTTAATGACTAAATTTCTTGGAGTTACGTTAACCGAAAATTGATGTTACGTTTAATAACCTTTATATAGTGTGTCTATTTTTCATGTTACATTGGAGAGAACTTCCACCAAAGTAGAAAGCTCATTATGACATATACTATTACATTGATATGTATATGTAAGAAAAATTATGTATATAGTAGAATACATCATTTTTTTTTTCTCGTCTATACAGCTAACTGGATCCTCGTGGGATGAACTCCAACACATAAGACAAGCTGTAGGATTTTTGGTAAGTCCACTTGACTCAACAATTTTTTCTTATCTTCTCAAAATTTAATTTAACTAGGTCTATCTCAAATGTCTAGATGTGACATAAAAACTTGCACCACTAGAGATTAATTGTAAAATATATATATATATATTAAATAGTTTTATTTTTGAGTATACTTAAGAATTTTGGAAATATTTTGTAATATGTGGTTGGATTGTGATATTCTTCCTTGGTCCATGCAGGTTTTGCACCAAAAAACTCAAAAACCTTTGGATGAAATTACAAATGAACTATGCCCGGTACTAACTCGATTTCTATTTCTAAAACAAGAATAACGTCTTTATTTGGCTCACCTTTAATTAGTTAATTAATTTTCTTCATCTTATGGCCTAATCAGATATTAAGCATCCCACAACTATATCGCATTGGAACTATGTTTTGGGATGATAAATATGGGGCGCAGGGATTATCGTCTGAGGTAAAATACAGATCATAATTCTTTTATTTATGCATTTTTTTATGTTATAAATGATTCCATATGATTTTTGTTTTGCTTCATTAATAGAATTCTAGTTAACTAATTGTGCCTTCGCATTTAACTAATCATATAAATTAAATGTGTTGATATAGGCGATCGGAAAAATGAGAGTGCTGATGGCAGAAGATTCAAGCAACATGCCGAATAATTCATTCCTGTTGGACGTGGATTCCAGGTAATAATTACATGAGTTAGAAATTAAAACTTAAATACTGTTGTGGCAATTTATGAACAATATGAAACACCATACTTAAAATAAAAAAAAATAAAAAAAACCAACGCACATGTTATATCATGTGTCATAGTATTGGTGATGCTAAACACCACACACTCTCGTAACATGAGACTCACAGATCTGGCCCACCTTGCATTAGTTGCCATGCTTAGCATTAGTGGTGTTCTTAAGTATTTTTCATCATTTTACATTTTTTTTAATTTTCTCGTACATAGCGGGATTTATTGACAATAGAAAAAATTTTCAAATGAGATTTATCAAAAAAAAAATTCCACACAAAAAATTCCACAATTTTTTTTATTTTTTATTTTTTATTTTCCTCTAAAAATTCGGCCATTTCCTCAAATCACTAATAATGAAATGAATGTACTTTGCAGCATACCATTCACAATGGAAGAAATATTTAGATCTTTTGGTGATGTACATGTGAACCTAAGTGATGTTGACCTACCACCCCTTCTACGACAAAGATCAGACTTCCATTTCCTATTTCAGCACGCCGATTAAAACGACGCACCTTTCTTTTTCTTCTAAGCATTTATGACACATTCACAAATTAAAAGGACGAAAAAAAAACAGAAAAGCAAATTAAAAGTAGATGTTGTAAAGTTGATTTTGTAGTTAGCTTGTTTTTCTCCCTTATTTGGTTTTTTTTTTTTTTTTTTATTTTGCTTTCCGTTTTGGTTTTGGGATGAGCGAGAAAGCGTGAGTGAGAGAGAGACTGCCATGTTTGTTTATCAGACTGTAATTCTTTTTTGTCGTCGTCGTTTTCTCTTCTGTTTTATTGATTGATTGATTTTTTGTGTATTTAAACATAACAATAGCGATGTGAGCAAAATTTTGGTTGACATGTACATGCTGCCGATCAATTTGAAATGCTAATTTTTTGGTCCCTCATGTTTTTGTAGTATAGTTATTTTATTTATTTATTGCCCTTAGGTCGATATATAGTGATTCTATTATTATAATTACTATTATTAGTATTATTGTTAGTAGGATAAGTATAATGAGTCTATTCAACCATGCAAGAAACAAGACAGGGACTCACTCTTGTATTTTTTTTTTCTTTTATAATCAATTCAAAACATTATGGTTTTAAAATTTTGTGATTTGAAATGAGAAGGTTGAAAAATATGGTTGGAACTTTAGTTCGAACCAAATGAAAATAAAAGAAGGTCAAATTCGGGGTTGGGAGGTTTTTTTTTTATTATTCAAATGTCTAATCAGTGGTTTGAATCAAGTCTTAAATATATTTTCCAGATGCTGATTCATCTGGACTATTAAATTCCCGACTGAACTAATGATAGTGTCACTCTATTCCTCATATGAGATAAGGCAACGTATAGTCCCCACGGCAAGATAAAGAATACCAATTAAGGCATTTGGACTTTTGTAATATAAAAAAAAAATCATTAGTTTAATTCTAGAGTTAAATCAAGATTTAAATAATAAATTTCCTTAACAATTTTATATTAGGTGAATATGAAGTTTTGCAACATTCATATAATGAAATTCTATGTGCATTGTGAGTGCATTTTTATGAATTATAATATATTTCAGGTAAAAAAAAAATATTGTGAGTTAGTACTAAAAAATTCATTAAGTGTCAAAGGAGAAATTTAGTGACAAAAAGATTTTTGTTAAATTTAAATTTTATGACAAGTACTCGTGAAATAAATGTTTAATGGTAAAAGTAACTTAGTAATCTACGTTGTTGTAAAATATGTTGCAATATGTTTTGAAACAAAAATGCAATATAAGAATCATACTATATAAGATTATACAATACGCAAAGTTATAATACATAGAAATATGGAAGGTTATGAAAAGTATAGAAGGTTGTGGAAGCTTTAGAAGAATATTAACTGTATAGAAAAAATACTACACAAATAAATTTATACTATAGATATTCAAAGTTAAAGTCAAAATTTGCTTTTTTAAAGTTGTAGAATTTTCTACACTTCTCTAGGAGGCAAAATTGGCTCTATGTAGGGGGTATATTAGTATAAAATTTTATTTGCAAACAAGCCCCTATTTTGGTCTATAAATACCCAAGGGCTAGTTTGAAAACAAAAATTTTTTCTCCACTTTTTCCCCCTTAGATCTACCACTTCTAAGCTCCATCTACTCTCAAAATTTTGTTGGTTCCAACCCTTAATATCCTTAGAAATAAGGATTAGCACTATAGAAGAGATCAAAGAAGTTTTAAGATAAAAACCCTAACTATACTTAAGCTTATTTCATGATTATTTTCAAGTTTTAAATAAGGCTTTTGATGGTTAATTGATTACGTTATTGTTATGTTTTGAGTATGTTGTGGATTTATTTTCAAAGAGAATTAGAGGCTTGCAATATCAAGAATGGATACAAGTGTTTTGCAAACTTTTGAGCACAAGGCCTAGCATTAAAGTAAAATTATTAGTCACGTATATCAAGTGTTTGACAAAATGTTATGGACTATGGCATTAAAAAAAAAAACTATATAGCATGGCTGGTGGATTGTTATATGTTTGCAGATATGTCAGAAAAGCTAAAAAGAGACCTCACACATAAGAAAACAAATCTGTTGCAATTTTTGTTGCGGCAGATGTTAGAACAGATTTTAGAAATTTGTGCTTTTGAGACACTTAGATGTTGAATTAATTTATGAGCTTAACCTGAGTTTTATTTAAAATGTTGACACAAACAACTTTAGTGAAGAATTCTTCCTCAAATTCTAATCAGATCAAGTAAAAAAACAAGTTTTTCAAATTTTCCCATTTTAAAAAATAACAAAAACTCCTTAAATATGTTTGATGTTATGAAAGTTGTAGATCTCATTGAAACTAATAGGGTTTGTGAAATGAGATTTTTGTTAATTTCACATAGATTTGTTGACTTTTGAATTTATGAGATTTAATTATGAAGTTTTCGACAACGATTTCAAAACAAGCCTTGAATTCTTTGAAGTGGTTTAAAGTCTCGTAATGAGAAATGTTCTGTACTATGTTTTTGTGCAAAATGATATGATGAGACGTAAGATCTAATGAAAGAATGTCTAAGACATGAAGCAAAAAAAAGATCGACTAAAAAGATTTAGGCTAATAGTTGAGTATCAACATGGTCCCAACTCGTAAAGGAAATGAATAGTTGGAAACATTAGCATGAGAACCAAGTAAGTTTTAAACATTGCCTATGACATTGGGAAATGTCTGTTCATGTTTGAACATGTATGCAATTATTATGCTTAATCTTTAAGAACCAAGTTATGGTACATGACATGTTTAGCATTTCTTATGCTTAATATTTAAAGATCAGTTTATGGCATATGGTATGCTAAGCATTTAATATGCTTACTGTTCTAATATCATGTCATGACATATAGCATGTTTACTAAAGTTTACAAGATTGGTAAGTTAAAGATGTTAATTAAGTGTTGTATCGGCCTTCTTGATGTGAGGATTATAAGTCTCTCATGAGGGGAGCATAAAGTAGAGTTGTCTTTCACGAGAAAAGCATCATGTTAAGAAAAGACTCTCACAAGAGGAGCATCATGTTATGTTTAAGTCACAACCTCGGTGTTCGATAGTGTTGCGCATTTGGTATGTACACTTTGACCCATCAGTTCAAGATAAGATAAAAAAGATGATAAAATGTTTATAATAAAGCATAAATGAAACCGTACTTGATATTATTATTTGTATTCCTTTGAAAAATATTTTGTGAAATATGTTGAAACTTGTTTAGCGAAAGCTTATCTAGTGTACCATACTGTAGGAAATTTTGCTAAGAGGTTGGAGTAAGTAATAATGGGTTTTGAAGATAAAGAGCGAACAAATATGATGGTTAGATTATGGATACTGCTGCAGTCAAGTATTCCGCTGGTTTTGAAAAAATGTACAATATGTAATTATTGTGAGAAAGATATTACCTTTGAAAGTCAGCATAAATATGTCTTTTGTAAATATAAACTCAACTTGTGTTATGAAATGTTCTGAAAGATTACAAAGCTAAGTGATAAATTTTTTAGGCTTCATGTCGCAATAAATTTTCCAACAAAAGTTATGACACGAGAAAAAAGAAAATCTATCTTTTTACGTAAAAGTGTTACATAAAATGGACTTAAAAACGTTAAAAAGTATTACGCTAAACGTTAAAAATGACTTAAAAAGGTCAGGTCATCACATCTTTGGTATCTTACAAAAGCCAAAAGTCAATTGAGAGTGATCATTCAAACAAACCAAAAATAACCGGTGAACTAAGCCAATAAGAGCTCTAAAAAAGTCATTCCAAACAGGCCTTAGTCTAAGGGCCTTGACGGCCAAGAGTGCAAAGCTAAACGGCTTAGTATTTTTCATCGTGAGATTTAGGGCATATTTGTTTCTTGTTTTTTTAGATTCAATAGAATCAAATTTAAATTTAAGTATCAAGAATATTTTATACATGTGTTTGTTTCTCCCAAAATTTAAATCTTGTAAATATCAAAAATTCAAGTTTTTAGAATTTTAACTCCCTTAAACTTTTGATACTCGAATATATCTTCTACAGTAAAAGCTGATATTCTGTCTGCTATATTTAAAAAAATTCATAACTTCTTCAATTAATATCTAAATGAGATAATTTATTTTTCATTGTATTCTTAGTGAACAGAGAAATAAATTAATATCCATATTGCATTTCTTTTAAGATCATTAACATTAAGATTTTATTAGATTTGTTAATAAATAAAAATTATTTTCACTACCTCTCCAAACACAAATTTCAATTTTATTTCATACTCAGATTAAAACTTAAATACACATAACTCAAATCCTAATTCAAATCATACTAATTCAAATCAAATTACTAATTCGAATCCATTTATCAAACGAGCCCTAAAATCAAACAGCTTTTAAAACCCTCACCTACTGATGGGGAAAAATACCTTGCCCACGTAAGGATTTCAGTATTGTTTTGCACTTTTGTTTGGATTGCTATGTTTTTGTTATCTCTAACTACCAAGAAACCGAATGGTAGCAACTAGCAAATGAACTACGTTCTCATCACCGGAGTTATTGGCACTGGTTGAGCAACTGAGATTTAAGAGGAAATGCTTTTAGCAAGAACAATAACAATAACAACAATAATAACAACAATAACAATAATAATAAGGGAAAACAAAGGGAACGAAACCATAAGACAAGCGGTGAAATTTTCCTTTTTTCTGTCTTTATAGACAAATGAAACAAATAGCGGAGATCTTCAAGAGGGTAGAATCTCCACCAATTTTTTTCAAAAATAAAAAATAAAAAAAGTGAAAAAAAAATGAAAGTGACACCAAAGAAGGCCTATATAACGACCTCGAAAGTATTACAACCCATACAAAGAATGTATAATGCAGTTATACCAAACCTAGTCTCAGTGCAAAACGTTGGCTTCAATGTACAACCACGATCAAGATGTTCAGCATGGACGTCTGCTAGCCTAACCCGCAGTAGCTCCAAGTTAACCTAATATGAATATGAAAGTGGAAGGTAATCAGAATAATTCTTAAAGAGCCAATACATAAAACACTTATGGAGAAAGATACACATTAGAAAGGGAGAAAATGGGAGTAGAAGACACTGATGGAGATTATAAGTTTAAGTTTGTCACCATTGTTCTTTGATTAATTTCAACCAATTAATTGTTGACAATAGGCAACTGCTTACCATCCATATATGTGACATCCAGATGGATTTTTATTAAAACAATTTCCACCGTTTAAGATGGATAAAGAAATAAGTTCATACAGAGACAGGCATCGTATAATTCCAATTATACCAGAGAATTAATAGAAAACTAAAGCCAATGTCATATATGATATCAAAGGAAACTTGCAGTACCTCATCGCCTCTCTTCAGCCGAAGCTCACAAAGAGTGCAGTTTATAAAACTTCGATTCTCTTGCAGCTCGCCCTGCTTACACATTGGGCACCAAATTACTTCCTGCAACCAGCATGCATGCCATATAATTCGATTAGAAACAGCTTTGTCTCCGTTTCCTTTGCATCATCATATCAGACTGGCATGAAGTCTCTAGAGACTGAATTTGCTTCAGCTTTGAACTAGACCCACGACATGCTCCTAATCCTAGCATCTTTTTCCCCAACCAATTAGTTCGAACCACTCGATTTCATTATAGAATTGAATTATCAATTAATTATCTAGCATCCAGACTATGTGCAATGGAGAGATGTAGTTACTCGTGTACTTGAAAGACAGGCCAAAAATGCAGAAAGAAAAATATTAGCACTCCTTAAAATTTTGAATCAATCCTCGGTGCTTCCAGGAACATAAACCCTCACACAGTGAACATACCTGCTTCTCTTTCAAGTGCATATGCTCGTAAACTGCACGGGCCAAGTATTCATCTTCTTCGTCTTCCCATGTTTTAATGTAGTTTTCTGGTTCTGCAATAAGCTAGAGTGAACAGACATGCTCAAAAACAAATGAAATGGCCAGTAGTAAAACAGAAGACAATTACATGCTTCTAGAGTCTAGACTAATAACTAAAAACAGAAGAAACATCCCCATTTATAGCAAGTGTCATCTAATGTCCTATAATCAATATGGAAATGAGAACAATGCGTTCTCAGGAATTTGGCACATTGTGAAAAGAGACAAAGATGAGAACATTGAGGCAACAATATGAAAGAACAAACTAAGAAATATCTAGCTTATAAACATATGAGTAACACTATCCCAAAAGTACTTACATATTTCAGAAGTTTACCAAAAAAAAAACTGTAGACTTGTCAATATTGCTAGGGATGAACATTTTTACCTTCCCCAGCTGATTCTGTTCTGAGATCCTCATAAAAGATCCTTTGCATTTCTAACAGTATTTCTTCACATTCACCTTGATAAGCATCATTAAGACCATCATATTCCCATAATATATCATCAATCTCAGGGCTAGAAGTCGACATCTTCATATTGTCATCTAATGAAGAGTCCTTTAACTTTTTCAGTTCATCAGAAACTATATCCTTAAAAGCAGATTTGATCATATCCTGCAAAGAGAAACAAATAATTCAGACAGAGAGAGAGAGAGAGAGAGAGAGAGTAAGAATATTGGAAGGAATATGGCAACATTGCAGAAATGAAAACTAACTTGTAAAAAAAGAAAGACAAATTCCACCTGACTATGAAATCAATCAAAATCACAAGGTCAAGCGTGTCTCCCTTGTACATCTATGAAAATCTATTATGAATCCCCCAACCCCAAAAACAAAGAAAGCAGCTATAAGATAAGTAGATGCAGGATATCAAGCTCTATCTATTGGTTGTAAAAATACACAGACAGCAAGGGACACCAATGCAATAGAGCATGAAGCTAACTATAAAAGTTCACTAACCAGAAGGCTGAAACTTTGAATCGTTTTGCGTATAAGCCTTTAAGTAAAATTCCCACATCGAGTTTCATATTGCTCTATACAAACAATCAAAAAAAAAAAAATTATATGATCGCTTGTATGAACGTGAAACTCGTTTTTTTGAGTGTTATGAATTGGAAGGATGCAATGGGATGCTATTAATTGTTACGAGTGGTTAAGGGTCTCTTGTCAGTTGTATTTTTTATTTTTGGTTTTCTGTTATTGTCTCCCTGTTTTTGCTTTCCTTTCTTGAGGACCTATTGTGTTTTACTTTGTATTGATTCCATTACGAGTAAAAAGAAGTTTCTTTTTTGTTTTTATCCAAATAAAAAAGAACAGAAAATCAAATTTATATTGGAAATTTCCTCCTCAAGACCAGAATCAGTATTCACTATATTTTATATCATATCATTCTTTCAAATTGAAGAGCCTCTAGCGTGTAATTTTATAAGAGAAACAATCATTATTTAGTTTCTTGTGTCTCTTTATGCATACTAGCAAACGACTACCATGCAATCTGCAGTCGTGAATCAGGGTACTGCTATAGGTTGCCACCAAAAGTAGTAGGCATGAATTGGGATCCAGGAAAATACAAGGCACCACTGAATCACTAAACCAGGTCAATTTCCACAGTAATCAGCCTAGGGTTCAAACGTCAAAGCTTGCTGTTGGATTACCAATGCAGTCAATACCCAAAATGTCTCAAAAGGAAATGCACACTAAAACAATTTGCTCAATCACGTAAAACTCAGAAAATAACTAGAAAACAACAATATGAGACATTCAATCAAATACATAGAAGTCCAAAGAAGAGGAATGAGTGAGTTAATTCAAGAAAAAAGAGTACCTTGGAACCCAAATTAAGAGGCTGAGAATCGGGTATCACTCTCACTTTCCAAAGCAAGCGCCTTCTATCTTCTCTGACCCTTTTGTAACAGTTTTCTCTAAGCTAAAAGCAAACATTCACAAACAAAATATTTGCAATTCATTATTCCCCCCACAAAGAGACTAATAAAATTACACATTGCAAATTTAGCAATTAAATCTAGTCTCAACAATCAAAATTGAAAATATAATACATTATTATCAAGGGCGTATTTATGAAACTGTAATGGGATGCAATGGCAAAGGGAAGGGGTTTTGGAAAGCAAAGGAAAGAAATAATACTTCTAGTACTTAACTGCCAATTAGACGTGAAATCGTAAAGAATCCAATTTCCTTTCTACCATTTACTAACTATAGTAATAAGAATCCCAATAGCCTAACCACTAAAATGGCTTGTGCATATAATTGTTGCATAAAATTTAGTAAGGTTACACAAGAAACTTTGTGGTACATTACAATTCAAAGAGAAACAAAACCAGCATTGACTTAGGATAAGCTTTCCCCTTTCCTCATTCTCTACCCACTAAAATAACATTCCAGATCTTGTAAGTAAACACAAGAATAAAACCCAGGGGGCGTTGGTTGGAATGGTCAGGGCTATGATTTGCTCCCACAAGGTCTGGGGTTCAAACCTATTTATGGACACCGACATGACAAAAGCCACAGTTTATTGCCTTCCAAAGATTGTAGGGTTCGTCAGAAGAAATATTCCCAAAAAAAAAGGTTAAACACATGAATTGGCAGTAAACAAAAACGTTCTTTCCATTTTCTTTTCAGATTCATGAAAAGAAACCATGCCAATTCACTCATCTGCTTGTTTCACGGGTTTGAACTACAATTATAAATTTAAACTGAAAAACCAAATCATGTTCTCCCCTTTTCGAAATCTGAACCATACTCATTTTTTTCCTTTCCCAAACACCAATCTAGTTTAGATTCTCAGTAAAAATTGAGAATTGTGTTCAAACGCACTAAACATAAATGTATCAGAAAAGTAATGAAACATATCTAAACCCATATGAACATAACAAACAACGCAAAGCTTTATACAAGAAGAGAGACGAGAGAGAAAGGAACCTTGCGTTTCCAAACGTCATAATTGTTGAAAATAGGATGGGTTTTGCGAGAAGTTCGAGCTGGATTTGAAGTTTTGGCTGAATCCGTCAAAACCCCTCTCTTTCTTTGTCCTTCCATTTCTCTCTCCTCCATTATACTGTCAAAAGCTCATACAAGTTACCTTTTTTTTTTTTTCAATATTACGAATAATCACTAAGAATTGACAAACACAAAAAATTTCACTCTAGAAAAAGTTTCCCGGATTAAAATCCGTTATATAAATGAAATCACAAGATTCGGAAAGCGAAATAAATTAAAGGTAAATTCAAAAGAAAATTGAAGATTAATGAGAAAAATTCGAAGACCTGAAGCGAATATGGGCTCTTCTTTATTTTAAAAATATGTTGCAGAAGAAGAAATATGCGTAAATGAAGAAAAAAAAAAATTACCCGAAAAGAGGCTAATTGGATTGCACGGAGAGCGTTTGGGGGAAAAGGAAGAAAAGCGCGAAAGAAATGAAGCCAAGATGACTGGGAAAATACCAAAAAAATAAATAAGTAAAGAAAACGGAATTTGGGGTAAATGAAATTGCTAAGCAGATGGTCGAAGTTTCTGTAAAATGAAAAATGTTTATTTTTTAAATGGTTGTCGACCATGTGTAATCGTCAATTAGTAATGTATTGATATTGACCAATGATGTATTAAACGATGTATTGATTGTTGTTTATTATTAATTAATTTGATAGTCTATCATTAGTTAAATTGATAGTTTATTCTTGATCAATTAATATTAGTTTGTAATTAACTAATAGCCTGTTTGGCATTAGTTGATTCTAGCAAACTTTTATTTTAGAAACAGTGTAAAGTTTTCACATGCTACTGTTAATGACTGAGATCGACACAACACCGCGTGCAAGGGCGCACAGTGGTCGGGTTCGCTGCTGATGTTGATGCCTAAGATGGGGTTCGCATGCAGAGGTTTAAGCCCTCTTTCTAGCGCCAAATGTTGATGCCTAAGATCGGCACAACACTGCGTGCAGGGACGCATGGTGGTCGAGTTCCTTGTTTTGCCTAGCTTCGCCTAGTCTAGTTGGATTTGCAAGAGGAGAAAAGGCCTCGAATTAAGGAGACACTAGTTTTGTGTCTTCCAAGGGCAATCCGACACTCAAGTCAATGTTCTAACCCGGAAGAGCAAAGGGAGGGGCAGAGTAGGCAAGAGAAGAATGCTCGTACCTTTGTGGGGGATTAATGCTTCTATTTATAAAGTTTAGCTTGGATCCGGGTGTGGATCGGGTTTGGCTCATGACCCGGGAGTCCAGCGACAAGTGTCATGATCTCCGGAGAAGGAGGATTGCCCAACGGAGGGCTGAGATGGTGCGACGTGGTAGTCTTTTGGTATGATCTACTACTGTGTGATCTATTCGGGATCTGACCATCTTGCCTGTCGGGGTTGTCCTACATGGTTGCTTTTGCCAAGTCAAATTGACTTGATCAAACTGATCTTGGTCAAACAGACCCTAGTCCTGGTTGGACAAGTCTTGCTCAGACAAGTCCTGGTTAGACAGATCCTAGTCTTGGTTGGACAGGTCTTGGTCGAACAGGTACTAGTCGGATTGATCTTGGTTGGATGGATCTTGGTCCTTCTCAAATAAGTCTTCTCGGCCACCTAGTTGGGTGCTTGTTTTAAAGAGGGTGTAGACTTTAGACGGTTTTCTCATCATGAAGATTTCCCCCCCAACAGCTACAGCATAAGCAAAAAAGTTGCTATAATGTAAAGTCCTCACATGATACAGTGTTTATAATTCTAATTAATAGCTCTAACCGTCATACCAAACACTATATAAGTTCACTTAATAATATAACAATTATCAGTGATAAATAATTAACAAATCGATAATAAACTGATTTATTTGTAATAAACTTTAATTAATCAATCATATACTGATGTCAATTGATAATGTATTAGTATGAAAAAATGACAATTGCCCTAATTAGTAAAGCATTTAGCCATTTCTCTTATTTTTAAAAAGTACGACCATTTGTTTAAAAAAGTAGCCAAAATGTGCAATTTATTTAATCTTGTAAACAAAAAAACACTCGGTCCTTAGGCACTCTTTGGGGGTGTTCTTTGAATTATATGCTGACCATCCTCCTCGAGTTGTGCATTGAGCACTCTCCTATATTTCAAAGTTGTTTTCGCCATCTCCTTGCTAGTCGCCACTGCTTGGAGAAAATATCTGTGGAATTGGCAGGTTGGGCGAACTCTAACCAGACCATTCTTGGCTTACCCCTAGACACATTAGCACTTCTGCATATGGGGGTGAATGACAACCAAAGACCACCATGTGGCACCATCTTGGCCCTCCATTTGAAAATCCTCCTTTTCAAGAGATCATGACACTTGTCACTAGCCTCCTAGGCTTACAATTGTACACCCTGTCCTGAGTCAAACCCGTCTCAGATCCGGTCCAAATCAAACACTATAAATAAAAGCATTAACTCTATCCTAAAGGTAAGCGAACTTTCTTGCCTAAACTCTATCTCTCCACCTATCTCACCATGATCAACTACTTGACTTGAGCATCAGAGTGCCATTGGTAGGCACCACACTGATGTCTCTCCCACTTCGAGGCATTCTGTTTCCTTGTAGGTTTGAGCAAACCAGACAACATAAAGGCCGGATTGATAGTCTAACCATCGTGGCTAACTACACTTTGTGTTGAGTAGTTTGAGGTCGTCAATATTTTTGCACTAGAAGAAAGGACCCATGCCTTTCCAACAATTTCACCCCATAACTTGGTCCCGTGTCTGCATGAGACCAAGACTAGGGAAATGAAGCCTAACTAGAAAGGTTAGGCAAAACAGTAGATCTCGACCTACCACCTCATGGCTGGGGTCGAGGACCTATACTATCTGTACCCAAGTAACCACTAGTGTGGATGTGAACGCTCCCATATGGGAACTAAATAAGGTCGTTTGACTCCTAATCTATCAAGTCATAGCCCAACAAGCACCCCAACAACCTCTAATATCGGCTTAGTTATCATTGGTAGGTTTGAGGGACACCAGTTAACCTAATTTACATTGTCGTCATCATTAAGTGTAGTAGTGAATAAGGATCGTTCTCACGGGGGTTTGGTTCTAATTAATTAGTTAGAGTAAATTGCTCAGCTGGTCCCTGAACTACTTAAAAGGTTACTTGTTGGTCCTTGTTCTTTTTTTTTTTTTTAGCTCAATTGACGATAAACTTCTAAAAATGGTGCAAAAGGACTTACTTAACTGATAGACATTTATTTTCTCACTTTTTCTTAGTCACATGCCAAGTACATGGCTCAACATCAAGGGTATTTTAGTAATAATATTTTATTATATTTTAATAAAATGTAGGCTAAATTAAATTATAAATATAAAAATAAAATATTAAAAAACTCAATCTTCAACTCTCCCACCAACAAACTAGACCTCTTCCGCCGCCCCCACCCCACCCAAACACTTTCTAGCGCTAACTAGACCATTGCATCATCCTTCCCACTAGCACCTTCTTCCTTGCTCGGCCTACCCATCTGCCCTATTGGAAAAGTAGTATGCAGCGAAATTTGAAAAATTTTTATACTAGAGTATTTTCTAAAACACAAGTTTGACACACTATAGCATAAATTAACTAGATCTTACTAACCTCATAAATCCAAAAAAGCTCCCGTAATCCGTGAAGAGTATAACGCTCTAGAAGAGCCTCAACCAATTAGTCTTCTTTGCTATTCTCTATCTACGATCAGAGTGCATGTGGGTGCACGTCGTTTAGCCTTTCCTTGGTGACTCTCCTTCCAATCAATTTAAAAAACTTAAAGCTATGGTTCGTGACGTGTGAATAATAGCTCTTAGGGAGTTTCAGAGTCTTACTCTTAATTTCTCAATTGATTTACATAACTATGAGACTCACTCCTTATTTATAGAAGTTGGGCCCAAGAATCAGTCCTTATCAAATAAGGTCTCAAAAATTCAAATCAGAATCAATATTAGAAAAAATCCTTATGAAAACACGTGATTTATTTAATGCTCGATCGACAGGCCGAACTGGCAAATCGGCACGTTGAGTTCCAATAAATAATTTTTGCGAATCTTTATTTCCTACATGAGATTCTTAGGATAGAGCCTCAATTTTAATTCAAATAACCCAATAGAGAAGTTATCTGATTAAAATAGTCATATCTAGTTAATCTCTAGGAAAATAAATATTCTTGACAATTCAACAAGTTTATCTTGAATTAATTTATTCAAAATTATTCCAACCGATAAACATACATGAATTATCTTATCTCGATAATTCAACAAGTTTGTTTTGAATTAATTTTTACAAAATTAATTCAACCGATAAATAGACATGAATTATCTGATCCTATTGATTTTTCAACAAACTAGATAATTTGACATAAGTCACCAATTATTAGAAAAGCACGCTGTATCATTACAAGATTCTTATGAGCTAGCAAAGGGGACCTAACGGACTTATATAGTTCAAGCTCTTGATAATTATAAAAACCCAATATCCTAGATATATTTCATAACTATCAACTCTAATGCTACTCTACTAAAAGCTCAGAGCTATACTCTTGAACTATATAGAATTACAAAGCCCGTATAGCTAAGTCTCCATGACATATTATAATGTATCGTATCCCTATAGGATTATCCATAATCGGCTTAAGGACAAGTTTTGTATTACCTTCCCAATTATTTTTACATTCCATTATCTAACTACTGGAAAACATTCCATCTAAAGATGGTATATCATTTGATTACATCTATGTATCCAAATGGTTGAGCGCTCTAATTTTTCAATTACAAGATAACGCATATAAGAGGATATCAACTACCCCTAAAGAGGAGCTATGGATTCCATATCTATGAATAACAGGTCTACGCTATCAAGAGTCATGTCTCCAATATACTAGTTTACGTATCACTATTAAAATATGGATGTTATCCTTTGGTACATCAAAGAACACAAGTCAAGACAATGGACCCACTATTCATCTTAGGATTAAGATACAACATATATGATTGTCTAAAGTAAATCGATTTGTCGAGACAAAATTATTAATCTAAATCAATTCACTTTATGTCCCGATCTAATACATCATCACCTATGACAATGTGCCAATATTTTTGTTCATGGAGTTCACCTCCAATGGCCAAGACAAACTATCACTCGATAGAGATATAGACAATATAACAATCTTTGCATGAATAAAGCACCCAACTTTATTCCTTCAATTGTGGATCTTATGATTTAGACCGTCACCTTGAGAATCGTGTCTTTTGCTTAATCTGTCCATCATGTGCCTAATTCTTAAAGGTTGACCGATAGTCTCAGGCTTTTGTTTGCTTCTCATACATTCAACAAATATAAACATAAAAGGACAAGATTTGGAATATAAATAATAAATAAATTCTTTATTTATAAAAATGTCTCCAAAAATATATTACATTTTTACTCCCTAGGACATACATGTCCAACAATCTCTCACTTGCACTAAGTGAGTAAATATGATAAATCTTGCATCCCCATAGCTTCTACATGCCTCTCAAAGACTCTCCTAGTTAGTGTCTTCGTGAATGGATTGGCTAAATTGTTCTCTGACATGACTTTGCACACAGCGACATGCCTGCCTTATACAAAGTCCTCTATCACATGATCTTCTGATTAATATGCTTACTCTTCTTGTGAAATCTTGGTTCCTTAGCATAAGCCACCATCGCACTATTATCATAGTATAGTGATATCGCCTTATCCATACCAAGAACTACTCCAAGATCCCCAAGGAACTTACGAAGCCATTCTACTTCTTTTGAAGCATCATTAGCTGCCACATACTCGACCTCCATCGTTAAATCTGATGTGCAATCTTGCTTCACACTTCTCCAACTAATGACACCGTTGCATAAACTAAACACAAAACCAAAAGTCGATCTCCTCGAATCCAAACGAGATTGAAAATATGAATCAATGTATCCTAGATAAGTTAAGTCCTCACCCAAATACACAAGCATTTACCCTCAAGTCTACTCAGGTACTTAAAAATATGCTTGACTACAACCTAATAGTTTGGTCCTAAATCCATCTAAAATCGACTTACAATCCCGACTGCATAACAAATTTTCGGTCACGTGCAAAGCATGGCATACATGAGACTACCTACTACCAAAGCATAAAGCACCTTTTTCATGTATTCTCTTTCTTTCTTAGAGTTTGGAGAGTCTTTCTTAGAAATAATAATTCCAGACCTAGATGGTTGCCCACTTTTCTTAGAATCCTGCATTGCAAACCTCCTGAGAATCTTATCTATGTAGCCGGCCTAGGACAAAGCTATCATTTTGTTCTTTCTATCCCAAAAGATCTGGCTACCTAGAACAAAATTAGCCTCATCCAAGTCTTTCTTGTCAAACTGCTTAGTCAACCAGATTTTGACTGATGATAATGTCCCAATATCATTGCCAATTAGCATAATGTCATCAACATAGAGCAGTAGAAAAACCACTTTTCTATCCTTAATGTGTTTGTAAACACATGATTCGTCCACATTTTATGCAAACTCATAAGTCCTGATCACTTGATCAAATCTTATATTCTAAGAACGGGAAGCCTGCTTAAGTCCATAAATTGACTTTAGCAGCTTACAAACCTTACCCTCTTGACCTTTGACCTTGAACCTATCTGGTTGTTCCATATAAATAGACTTATCAAGATAGCCATTTAGAAAAGCCATTTTGACATCCATTTGCCAAATCTCATCGTCGAGTGCCGTAGCTATGGACAAGAGAATCCGGATGGACTTAAGCATGGTTACAGGCGAAAAGGTTTCCTCATAATTGATTCTTTTTTTTTACGTGCATCCCTTAGCTACCAGTTTAGTCTTAAAGGTTTCGACCTTTCCATCTACTCCTCTTTTCCTCTTGCAGATCCACTTACACCTTATGAGTTTTACTCCTTTGGGAAGATCTACAAGCTCCTAGACCCAATTAGTCTCCATAGACTTCATCTCTATGTTCATGGTCTCTTTCTAGAGTTTCAAATCAACATCCTCTAAAGCCTCTTCGTAAGTGTAAGGATCCCTATATTATTCATCCGATTTAGCCAAGTAGGCCTCATCATTGCACATATACCTCTTGGGTTGACGCTCAATCCTTCCACTACGTCGAAGCCCCTTAGGTTGTTGTTCAGGTTCGTTTGGGTTTTCTACACTGATTGGAGTGGTTTCATTCGAAACCCCTAGAGTGATCGAATCACTCTTCAACTCCTCAAGCACTACTTTGCTTTGAGGCTTAAAGTCGCCCATATAATTATTCTCAAGGAAAGTTGCATTAGTTGAAAGCTCGACTTTATTTTCCTTTAGATAATAGAAACAATCACCTTTAGTTCCTTTTGAATATCCTACAAACACATAAACTTCTAAACATGCTTCTAACTTATTTACATCCCTAAACAGGACATGAACTGGACATCTCCATATGTGAATATAGTTTAAGGATGTTTTCTTCCCCGTTCACAACTCCTAAGGAGTTTTAGAAACCGATTTTGAAGGCACATTATTCAAAAGATAACATGTAGTTTGTAGTACATATTCCCAAATGGACAAAGGTAATGATGAATAACTCATCATGGACCTAACCATGTCCAACAAAGTCTTATTCCTTCTCTCCGTTACCCTATTCTGCTGCGGAGTGCTTGGTGTAGTCAAATGGGAAAAAATTTCATTCTCTAATAAGTGTTCCAAGAACTCATCAGAAAGGTATTCTCTACCTCGATTGAATCGAAGTGCCTTTATGGGCTTACCCAATTGCTTTTCCACTTCAGCCTGAAACTCCATGAACTTGTCATAAGTTTTGCTTTTGTGGTACATTAGGTACACATACCCATATCTTGAGTAATCATCAATAAAAGTGAAGAAATACTCATACCCTCCCCTTATGCTTGGATGTTCATCGGTCCGCAAACATCACTATGTACAAGTTTCAGAACCCCTTCGGCCCTATTGCCCTTAGATCCAAATGGTCTTTTGGTCATTTTACCCTTCAAACAAGATTCATATTGTGGTATAAAGTCCAACTTTAAGTGACTTAAAGATCCATCCCTTTCCAACCTTTGAATCCTATTCAGGTTAATATGACTAGGTCGCAAATGTCAAAGATAAGTCTTATTAAAGTGAGAAGTTTTAAGTTTTTTAGAGTTATTATCATTCATCTCTGCATCAAGCAGTAAGTCCATCTTAGCTTTGATAAAATAGAGATTATTTTGCATCCATCCAGAACAGATAAAAGATTTATTTTTACAAATCACAACTTTATTATTAAAAGAAAACAAAGAAGTGTCTTTAAGTAAATAAGCTATAGAAATTAAATTCCTTTTAAATTTAGGATCATAAAAACAATCTTGCAAAATTAAATTTCTATAATTATCAAAATACAGATGGATATCTGCCACTACTTTAGCTAAGACCAAGGATGCATCGCCCATCTAAACCGTGAAGTCTTCATGAAGCAGACTTCTCGTTTCTTTGAACCTCTACAGAGAAACACAAACATGATTAGTTGCTCTAGAATCTATGACCCAAATGTCACTAGATTCCTCAACCAAACAAGTTTCTAACTATAGAAGATCACACCTACCTCCTTGAGAAAGGAAGTCCTTGCAATTCTTCTTTATATGCATGACCTTCTCGTAGAAAAAGCCATTGAGCTTCTTTGGGTTCTTCTTCTTTTTCTTCTTGTTCTTGCCATTTGTGGGAATAGAAGACTTCCCGTTCTTGTCCGGTTGCTTCTTTCCATTCCCTTGGTTAGGATTAGAACCAGAGGTAGCTGCCAAGTTGGCCTTTCCACCAACAGGAGACTTCCTAATCAACAGTTCAAACTCTTGTAACTGTTTCATTAACTTCATCAAGATCATATCCCGTCTATTGCTCAATGTAAATGTAGCTCTAAACATAATGAATTCCTTAGACAGAGTCTCAAAGACCATAGTCATCTGAGTTTCAACATTGATGTCAGCTCTATTGGTCTGTGCCTCAACAAGGTAACCCATACTACAAGAAAAAGGACATTTAACGACATATTATTTACGACATGTAATTTTTGAATGTCGTTGAGAAGTACATACAACAACATTTCCAACAAATATGTCGTTAATAACATTTGAAATAATAATTGATGACATCTATATAGACGCCGTATTAAAGGTCTCCTTTTAACGACAATAGTTTAGTGTTGTTAAATTATTTAAAGATATGTAGGAGATGTTGTCAAAGCCTTGGAGATTCTACGACACCCCTTATAGACGACATTGGTCAAAACACAAGTTTGACCAATGTTATTTTTCAAAACATAAGTTTTGACACACTATATGCATAAATTAACTAGATGTTACTAACCTCGTAAATGCAGAAAAGCTCCCACAATCCGTGAAGAGTATAATGTTCTAGAAGAGCCTCAACCAACTGGTCTTCTTTGCTATTCTCTATCCACGATCAGAGTGCATGTGGGCAGCGCATGTTGTTCAGTCTTTCCCTAGTGACTCTCCTTCCAACCAATTGAGGAAACCCAAAAGCTATGGTTCATGACGTGTGAATAATAGCTCTTAGGGAGTTTCAGAGTTTCACCAGTGGAGTCTCACTATTAGTTTCTCAATTGATCTAAATAACTGTGAGACTTACTCCTTATTTATAGAAGTTAGGCCCAAGAGTCAGTCTTTATCAAATAAGGCCTTAAAAATTTGAATCAGAATCAATATAAAAAAAATCAATGTGAAAACACGTGATTTATTTATCGCTTGGTTGATAGGTCGAACTGGTAGATCAGCCTATCAAACTTACTCCATCCACAGGCCGAACTTAAAGATCGGCTTACAGAACTTTTGATAAATGATTCTTGCAAATCTTTATTTTCCACCCGAGATTCATGGGATAGAGCATCAGTTTTAATTTAAATAACTTAATAGAGAAGTTATCTGATTAAAATAGTCATATCTAGATAATCCATAGGAAAACAAATATTCTTGACAATTCAACAAGTTTAGCTTGAATTAATTTATTCAAAATTATTCCAATCGATAAACATACATGAATTATCTGTTCTTGATAATTCAACAAGTTTATCTTAAATTAATTTTCACAAAATTAATTTAACCGATAAACAAACATGAATTTTTTGATCCTATCGACTTTTCTACCAATTAGATAATTTGACATAAGTCACAAATTATTGCAAAAGCATGTTGTATCGTTATAGTATTTTTATGAGCTTGCAAAGGGGACCTGATGGACCTATATAGTTTAAGCTCCCGATAATTATGAAACCCAATATCCTAGATATACATTTCATAATTATCAACTCCAACGCTACTCTACTAAAAGCTTGGAGCAGCATTCTCGAACTATATAGAATTATGAAGCCCGTATAGCTAAGTCTCCATGACATATCATAATGCATCGTATCCCTATAGGATTATCCATAATCAGCTTAAGGACAAGTTCTGTCTTACTTCCCAATTATTTTTATCTTACGTTCTATTATCTCACCATCGGAAAACTTACTATCTAAAGACAGTGTACCATTCGGTTACACCTATGTATCCAAATGGTTGAGCCCTCTAGTTTTTCAATTACAGGATAACGCATATAAGAGGATATCTCTACTCCTAAAGAGAAGCTATGGATTCCATATCTATGAATAATAGGTTTATGCTATCAAGAGTCATGCCTTTAACATACCAGCATGCATACCACTATTAAAGTGTGGGTGTCACCCTTTGGTACATCAAAAGATACACGTCAAGACAACGGGCCCACTATTCATCTTAGGATTAAGATATAACACATATGATTATCTAAAGTGAATCGATTTGCCGAGACAGAATTGTTAATCAAAATCAATTCACTTTATGTCTCGATCCAACATATCGTCACTTATGACAATGTGTCAATATTTCTATTCGTAGAGTTCACCTCTGATGGCCAAGACAAACCATCTCCTGATAGAGATATAGACAACATAACAATCTTTGCATGAATAAAGCGCCCAACTTTATTCCCTCAATTGTGGATCTTATGTTTTAGACCATCACCTTAAGAATCATGTCTTTAGCATAATCTGTCCATCATATGCCCAATTCTTAAAGGTTTAGATCGACAGTCTTAACTTTTGTTTGCTTATCATATATTCAATAAATATGAACATAAAGAGGACAAGATTTGATATATAAATAATAAATAAATTCTTTATTGATAAAAACATCTCCAAAACGTATTACATTTTTACTCTTTAGGGCATATATGTCCAACACACTAGCCAACCTATATAACCCATTCATTGTCTTTCTCTCAAAACCATCACTGTCACCATCTATTTCGACTAGACCATTGCATCACCCATCCCTCCAGTGCCCCCCATAGGCCACTCACCTACATCACCCCGTTCATCATCTCTCTCTCAAATGCATCACCTTCTTCTTCTTCTTCTTATTCTTCTTCTTCTCTCAAACACCGTCATGAACCTTCCCTTGTTCCTAGCTGATGCAAGTCACCATCGTTGCCTTAACTGGAAGCCTATTGTAGCCCCTTGTAGATCCCCTCGATCTTGATCCTCTTAGTTGAGCACCAAAGATGGCTGGTGCTGGCGGTGAAATTAAATCGATCCTCTATTTACTTTGATTTTATGTTTGCTCTACTGCTCTTTTTTTTTTTGTCTAAGAATGTTGTGGTATTGAATTTTTTTGGTTTCTATTGATTTTGAATTTGAATTCCATTTAACTCATTTTGTAATCTCATTTCTTGTAATATTTTTGTTTAGCAAGCATGTTTATATGGCTCTAGCATAAAAGCGCAAAAATGGTTGGTTGTGGTCTAATCAATTTTGATTAATGCATCAATATATTTTTTTTGGTCTTTGACTCAATTTCTTATGTGTATTGAATGTCTCTTATTCACTTTTCACCAAGAAGATTTTATTTCCCAAGTAATGCCTTGATTGAAAGCCCTCTTGGAATTTTGACTCTTTCTAATTCAATTTGGCTATTACATTAGAAAACACTAATATTCTACAAAATTTCTTGACTGAAAAAGCCAATCCAAGTCATCAATTATGACCCTTATTTTTGTGCTTTTGAGTAATTCTCTCTTATGAGATAATACTTCAATATGTTAAAAAGGGATTAATCTGATTGGTTCAATTTTCATTTTCATTTTTTTGGGTCTAAGCATTGATTTCTGGGTAAGGAAGATTGTTGGTGAGGGGGTTGGTTGAGATAGAAGGGTGGGGGAGCTCTATTGGTTTGGGTTTAGTGAGTAGAGAGGTGAGGGATTTGGGCTTGGCTAGCCAGAGACAAGAGTTGCAAAAGATGATATTTGATTTTTCCTTTTTTTTTTTTTAGTTTTTCTTAATGCTGGTAGATTTAATTGTTATTTTAGTCTTTTTGAAGTAAATGATGGTTGTATGGTGGTCATGTGGTCAGAAAATGAAGGAAGATTGACGTCCATCAGTTAAGTAAGTCTTTTTGCACCATTTTTAAGAGTTCAAGGTCAAATGAGCTAAAAAAAGAACAGGAATGAACCAATAACCTTTTAAATAGTTCGGGGATTTTCCAAGTAATTTACTCAATTAGTTATTACCACTAAAACCTAAGACACACTAATACTAAACACAAATAAAGGGGGGTTATGAATTTAATTAACTAAATTAACAAATTAAAGAAAACATAAAAAAATAAATAAAATAAAACAATTATAATAAAACTGGTCAAATGATCATTCGCCACCACTAAACAATAACCAAACAATTAATTGCAAATTATTCCCAATTATTTATCAAAACTACAAGTCCTAATCTTTCCTTACTATGTAGACTTAATAAGACAAGTACTCTATTAAACTCTTTTTCCATTAAACAACCTAGAAAAAGCTCTCTAGATCTTTTTAGAACAACTTTCTAGATTTAATCTAACAGCAGTATTAAGATGAGAAAGATAGATTGTTCAAGGCAATAATCATACAAGCTCGAATCATTTAATCTACTATATGTTCCACATGTAATCATACGAAAACTTGACCACATGACCACAATTCACTACTAATGATTAGAATATCAAGACAGTTATAAATCAAGCATTCCAATCTAGCAATAGATTAATTTCAAGTCCTATTTAGTTGGCCATCTAAACAAAACAAGAAAATAATCCTAAACAAGAATAATAGGAGAACATAAAGTATCTCAATTGGAAAATTAGAAAACAATTCTATAAGTAAGTCTTATAATTATGTTTGAGGTTTTAAAATCCCCTTCAACCATAAATAAAATTAAACTAAAAACATTGAAAAAGCAAGGAAAGAAGCAAGAAAGAAAAGAACGACTTTTGGCATCAACGAATTCTCCACGCAGATGATATTCTTTGAGCCACCACCAGAACCTCTCCTCTTTTTTTATTCTTCTTCTTCATCTCTTAGACCTAAGAAAAACTAAAGGAAAGCTATGAAAAACTAGTAAAAGGCTTTTTTAAATGTGTTCCAAGGTATAGTACTTATTGTTTAGCATTTAGAGGATGAAAATAGGTAACTTGGATCTTTTTTGCTCTAAAATTGGAGTGAAAAATTGCAACATGCATGGGGATGGAGCCAAAACGAGACATGGGGCACAAAAATTTGCACTTTATGATACCTAGGGCTGTACAACTACACCAAAAGACACTCACAGCCATAGGTGAGCATAGAATGTTGGTGCTGGGGCACCAGTTCCTAGCACGGTCATGAGATTTTTGTTGCACCTTTTCTTTTGGAGCTATAACACCAAAAATGGGCACTACAGCACCCTTATATTGTTCCATAGCATTGGGGTACCAGAATAATGGCACTAGGGCACCATTCTAGCTGCTCTAATTTGCTTGATGTCTTCTAACTTCCTTTGGGCTTCATATCTTGACACTAAAATGCATCCAAATTAACATATTTGAACCCAAAACTCTTATTAATAGCCAATGCACCTAAACACATAAAAACACAATAAAAACTTCCAAAAAATAACAAAATAAATACAAGAAATAATATAGAAGATATGTCAAATTATGCACTAATCAAACTCCCCTATGCTTACCTTATGCTAGTCCTTGAGCAAAACCTAAACACAGAGAAAAAAAGCCAGAAGCACTAACCTTCCAACTTTGAGTCTCAAAGAACAATAAGAGATCACAAATTGATATCAAACACACATTGAATCAAATAAATAGTTATTCTCAAGCTAATACATTTTACAACAATCATACTCATGAGTGTGTAAAAATAGCCAATGTTAACAATATTGAAACAACACAAGCTTCAAGAAAGGTAAACCCTTATAGTCCTTATAAAGATGAACAGTCAGTCTTGGTTACAAAGATTTAATTCATAGGCTCCCCCTGTGGTACGAGTCTTTCCTATGCTACAGACACTACTTGAAATCAAAAGATTTTGAATACGGGTTGTAATGGGGCCAATATGTAGTGGTTAACAGAAAAAAAGGATATAGGGATTACAAAGGTTCTAAAGACTTCATAGAGTCAGATACATCATAAAATTCTTCTATAAACACCTCTCAAAATCCCACAAAAATCTTATATAGGCTGGATATCATTGTGTTGGGCCCTTAAATCATTCTAACTAACCTTGTAACTCCCAAACTCATTATCGATAAAGCTCGGGATAGTTTTATTGATTTTTTTTTTCTTTTTTTTTTTAATTTTTTCTCTCTTTCTCTCTTTTTCCCCTTTTCTTTCTTTTTCTTTTGATTTTTATTTTGATATTTTTCTGTCTTTTTTTTTCTTTTTTTCTCTTGCACTATCCTTACAAAAATTTTCCCTTGCTTTTTCTCTTGATTTGATTCTCTTCACCACACTTATCCTTTATTTCCAACCCAATTTATTACAAAATCTTCCTTGATCATGAAATGCTTCTAACCTGTAATTCATCTTTGGAACAAGGGCAAAGATACAAGTATAATCGGGCTAGGTAAGAAAATGTACTTAGCCAAATAAAAAAGTCTACATGAAGGCTCAAATTGGCTTACTAGGAAGGATGTCCCCTTAGGAACATCAATCAGAGCTCTAGTTGATTTGGTCTTGATGCTAGGAAATCTAGTGCCTTAATCCTTTTCCAAATGATGCTCGATCAGTCGTTCACCTTAAAAGACCTCTAAGAGAGTTCTAACATTCAATCCCTTCATATCAAAATTAAAACAATAGTCAATGTAAGGAAATAAAAATCTACTTAACCTAACATGCGAGTTTCTTCATTAAATAACATGGCTATTGTGCAAAAATATTTAGTCATCGTGAAGACATATTAACCCATGAATGACATCAAGATCTAAAATAATACTCATCATCAGGAAGGTGTCATAAAATACCACATATGGGTTTTGATTGAAAATGCCCTTAAGTTTCACACGATATGAAAAATTTTGACACATCGCACCAACTTGGCTCATACTAGAATGATATGCTTGAGAGGAGAACTCCATTTCTCGCTTAAGCTCATGAAGGATGTGGTGTGGTGATGGTGGTGCCAATGTTTAGTAGGGATCTGTTGGTGGTATATGTGTTATTACCATTGATGAGCTCAAATCAATGATCTCATATACTTCTTCATCCAACAATGGGTTTTATGGCTCGGCTTCATAGAGGAATTCCTCAAATAATAACCCTTCAAATTGCTCTTCACTCTCTATTTGATTTTCCAAAACCATGCATGGGATTTGATCTTTATAACATTTATGGCTTTGGATGGATGTCTCGTGACTTAGAAGGTGCAAATTAGTCTCAACCATACGAGTGTCTAAGTATTAAGCTAAAACAACAGTAAAAGGGTGGTCTTGGTTTTCATCCTAAAGCTTGATCCCCTCTAGAGGCTTAAATTCCCATGGGGCTCCCATGTTAGGCAAATTACTTTCTCAACCTAAGTTGTTTGAGTCATCTTCATTCTTATGATACACCATATTATGCACCACTTGATCATGACCATGTGCCTTTAACCTACTTACAATGCTAGCTATTTGATCGATATGACTCTACAAATTATGAATGCTAGCGGTAATCTCCTCTTGAAATTGTAATGTATTGGTAGCAAAAACCTTAAATAGGTCTTCAAGAGATATACATGTGGGTAATTGGTTAATCAAGACTCTTTTGTCTATAGTTTTGAACCCCATATCGTAAAGTCGAGTGTCAACCCAAGGCTTCAAATTGTAGTAATCGTTCTCCCAACATTGGTTAGTTCTTGAACAATCCCAATTCCATTTATCATATTCGGCCACATCTTCTAACATAAACTAGGCTTCATCCATATATTGTTGGTAGAAAGGGAAGGTACCATTGCCTCGTTCAACCCAATGTCATATTGTCACACATAACCTATCGAGGAGGAATTGAAGTTGCTACTCTTTTGAGAAACCATGATATAGAAACCGAATGAACAAATCCTTGTATCTTCACCAAGCATTATAGAATAGCTCTGAGTCTTGTCAAGAAACACTTGTGAGGAGCCGTTGATGTGACGTCTTAAAGTACCTTCCAATAGATAGACACAAAAATAAGAATTAAACACAAAAGAAAAATTAAATAAAACTAACACAAACAAAAATAGAAACAGAAACAGAAACAAAATAACTAATCAATTAGGAAACAATACTCGATGACCAATGCCAAAATTTAGTAAGTATAGTGGTAAGAATATGATATAATCCTTCTTGCAGCATAGTGGTGAGTATTCCCGCCTGTCACGCGGGCAACTCGAGTTCGATCCTTGGCAATGGTGCCATAATTTAGTACATTTCTGAGGAAGTACCAAATGAACCTTACTTAAAATATCGTCGTTATTAAGTGTAGTGGTGAGTAAGGATCGTTCTTGTAGAGGATTTGAAGGATCATTCTTGTAGAGGATTGGGTCTAATTAATTAGCTATTAACCCTAAAACCTTGGGCACGATTAAATTAACACAAAAGGGGGTTTTAATTTTAATTAACTAAGAAAAATTAAATAAAACAAAAAAATAAATAAATAAACACATGACAATAATAATAAAATCAGTTAAAGGATCATTTGCCTCCACTAAACAATAACTACACAATTAATCACAAAATTTTCCTAATTCTCTATTGAAACTACCAATTGTAGATAACAACAAGCTTTCATATCCAAATCTTTCCTTCCTATATAGATTTAATAAGACAAGTGCCCTATTAAACCCTTTTCCATTAAACAACCTAGAACAAGCACTCTAAATTTAATCTAATAGAAGCATGAAGTTGAGAAAGATAGGTTGATTAAGGCAACAATCACACAAGCTTGGATTATTTAACCTAGGTTATGCTCTACATGTAATCATACAAAAACTTGACCACAATTTGCTACTTACAATTAGAATAACGAGACAATTACAGTTCAAGTATTCCAATCTAGCAGTAGATTAATTTAAGTCCAAATTTAGTTGGCCACCTAAATAAAACAAGAAAATAATCATAAACATTAGTTATAGAAGGACATAAACAATCTCAATTGGAAAATCAAAAAATAATTTTAAAACTTAATCATATAATTATATCTAGGGTTCTGAAATTCCCTTCAACCAAAAATAAAATTAAACTAAAACATTGAAAAATAAAATGAGAAGAAAAGAGAAAGAAAGAAACAACCAGGAAGGTCTTTAAGAATTTCTACACATGTGACCCTCTTCAGACCACCACTTGATTCTCTACTTTTTCTTCTTCTTCTTCTTTCTCATCTTCTAAGCCTAAGAAAAAAACTAAGGAAAAACTAATAAAACTAGTATCATTTGTGTTTCTAAGGTAGGTATTTATGGGTTTGGTATTAAGCCTTTTATTGTTCTCTAAGACCACATGCCGAAAGGTTAATATTTCTTGTCTTTTTCTTTTTGTTTAAGTCTTGCTCGAGGACTAGCAAAACTTAAGTGTTTGAGAATTTGATGGTGCTTAATTCTATATATTTTTCAATCATATTTCTTTATGTTCTCTTTATTAGTTTCTTTGTTTTCTTATGTTTTTACAATGTTTTTGTGTTTTGTAGGTATTTCAAGGCAAAAGAATGAAAAGAGGGTGAAATATTAGATTTAAGAGCGTAAAAAAGTTGCTTATCTACATTTCTATGTTCGTGGGCACCATGGTCCACAAAATGGAAGAAGTCAGGACAAAATCTTGGCTTGGTTGATGAGAGCTGTAGTGCCTATGTGGCCCCAAGATGGCCATGATACAAAACATGGCGTTATAATGCTCGTGCGGAACCATGGGCAGTGCAGCACCCAGTAGAGATAAAAGCTAGTTTTTGTGGTTTTAGGCAGGCTACAGCAAAAGAAACAAAGCCGCGGCACATGGGAATGACTTTTTACTCCAATCTTGGTCTAAAAGGCTCAAAACCTTCTTGTTTTAGCCCTAACATTGCAAGTCTATAAATACCTCATCTTATAATATTACAAGTATGCTATTTTTATAGTTTAGGAGGCTAAAAAAAGAGATGAGAAAGGCTCAAGGTAGTGGCTAAAGGAGTATCATCCACGTGGAAGACTCTAAAATGCCATTACTATTCTTTTTCTTCTTTCTTTCTTTTCTTTTTTCTTTTTTCATGTTTTTAGTCTTTTTTTATTTATAGTTGAGGGCAATTTCAAAAACTTATACATGACTATATGATTAATATTTTTAGAATTATTTTTGATTTTCCAATTGAAATTATTTATGTTCTTTGTTAATTATTGAATATGATTATTTCTTGTTTTATTTGGGTGCGTAACTAAATAGGACTTAAGAATTATACGTTGCTAGATTAGAATTCTTGATCCGTAATTGTCTTGATTTTCTAATATTAATAGTGAATTGTGGTCATTGATTATGATCAAGTTTTCTTATGATTGCATGTAGAACATAACTTAGGTTGAATAAATCAAGCTCGCATATTTATTACTTAAATCAACCTATCTTTCTCAACTTAATGCTTCTATTGAGTTAAATCTACTAAGCTTGTTCTAGCTTAGTTAATGAAAAGAGAATTAATAAAAAGTGTTGTGGATTTTTGAAAATGCAAGTGCATGTTATCGCAAATACGTAACAAGTGTGAGTAAAGATCGTTCCCACGAGGAAATTTTGTTTATTAATTCCTAAAATTGATTACTTCTAATTTTTTTTAAGAAACCAATTAAACTTTAAGTTTTTAGAAAATTTAAAATGATTTAATTTCAAAATTAAAAATTAAAAAAAATTAAAAATCATAAAAATTTAAAAGCATTGAAATTATTTTTTAAAAAATTCAATAACGAAAAACTACTAGAAGTTATGATTTTACTAAATTAATCCTATTTTATTTAATTAAGCATATTATTATAATTTTTCATAATATGTTGATGGTCGAATTCCTTATTGTTTTATGTACTCTTGCTTAAGATATACATAAAATATACTTAAGCATAAAAATGCACTATATTTCTATGTGAATTTATTACACCTAAGTTCAATAAGTTCCATGTTAATTCCAAAATCACCACATAAAACAGAAAGGTATATCTCTATCCTCCCCTAGAATATATGGCATTTATTTCAAGGAACTAAATCATAAATATTTCCTCTCGGTTTCAATTTAATCCTCAATTCATTGAAAAGTTGATCAGGTTCTTGAATGTTGATCTTGATTTAGTTACATCATAATTCCAGTATAAGAAAAATTAATTCATAATAACAAAAATAACAACAACCATAATCAACAATAATGCATATATTAGAACAACAATCAAATAAGAAAAAGGTTAAGAATGAATTGTTGGAAAATGAGTACTTAGTGGAATTTTAAAATTTTTTGTTAAAATGTTTTCCTAAAACAAGTTAGACATACTATATATATATATATATATATATATATTAATAAAAGATCTTTTGTACCTCTTAGAAGATTGGAAAACTATAGGAATTGCAACTAGAGGTATCTACCAAAGGAGCCTCAATCAACTGATCTTCCTTGCTATTCTCTTTCCGTGATTGGAATACAGGTGGATACACATTGGTCAGTTTTTTCTTAGGTGATCTCTCCTTCTAACCACTTAAGAAAATCAAAAGCTAAGATTCAAGATATTAAACAATGACTCTATGAGAGTTTAGAGTTTTCCGAGTAAAATACTCTTCTCTAAATTTCATAAGTGATTGAAGAAACGATAGAAAATTGTTCGCTTTATATAGAGGTCAGATTGGGGCTAGTCCTTATCAGATTTGACCTTAAAATTTAAATAGGATTAAAAATGTAAAATTAAAAATGCGTTCAAGCATTTTGCTAAAAACCAGGTGTGGTCGACTGAGACATCATGGTTGAGTTAGCATACACGTTTTCATACTTCTTAGACTTATTAGATTCACTCATTTGAACTAATTGGATAAATCCTATCTTATTTGACCTAGGTATCTTTTATAGAGCCTCAGTTTTAATTTAAATAACCTAATAGAGAAGTTATTTGATTAAAACAGTTATATACAGATACTCTTATATAAATAAAATCTATTTTAAATAATTCAACATGTTTATCTTGAATTAATTCATAAAATTAATTCAACTAATAAACCAACATGAATTATCACATCAAATCTATCAAATTTAAGCCAATGTAATATAAATAACATAAGTTATCAATTTGTAGGAAAAACATACAGTATCATTACATGAAATATTATAAGCTAGCAAAGGGACCTGATGGATATATGTAGATCAAGCTCCTACAATTCTAAAATAATATATTCCTGATACATATATTTTATAATTATCAATTGTAAAGCTATCTACTAAAAGCTTTGAGCTACATTCTTGAACTATATAAAAGTTTATCGTACATGACATATCATAATTTATAATATCCCTATTAGATATTTATAATCAGCTTAAGGATAAATTTCGTTTTACCTTTCCTATTATTTTTATCTTATGCTCCATTATCTTACCATTGGAATAATTATTAGTCATAACCAATAACAAATAGTATACTATTCGGTTACACATATTCATCCAAATGGTTAAGTGCTTTCATTTTCGATTATCAGATAATACTTATAAGAGAATATCATTAACTCTACAAAAGAGCTATGGATACCATATCTATAAATAATGAGTCTACGTCAATCATGAATCATGTCTCTAATGTATTAGTATAAGTACCTTTATATAATTTAGGATGTCGCCCTTTGGCATATTAAAAGACACAAGTTAAGAATACAGACTCATTGATTCATTTCAAGATTAAGATGTAACGCATATAATTGTCTAAGTAAATTGACATAAACAAACATAATTATAATTAATATTTAGTCCCAATCTAATATATCGTCACCTATGACAATGTATTAATATTTCTACTCGCAAAGTCCAACTCTGATGACCAAGACAAGTCATCTCCTGTTATGATATAGACAACATAACTATCTTAATACGAATAGAGTGTCCAACTTTATTCCCTCGATTACGGACCTTATCATTTAGGCTGTCATCTTTGAGAATCATGTCTTATACATAATTTGTTCATTATATGCACGATCTTAAAGATTTAGACTGACAATCTCAGGCTTTTAATTTCTTATCATATATTCAACATAAATGAACATAAAGATGACAATATTTAATATATGAAAATAAATAATAAACTTTTTATTATTTAAATGTCTCCAAAAACTATTACATCATTTAATCCTTAGGACACCTAGTCAAATAATCTCCGACTTACCCTAAGTGAGCAAATATGACATGTTACATATCCCCATAGCCTCTACATGCTTCTTGAAGGTCCTCATTGGTAGCATCTTCATGAAACGATCATCTATATTGTCCTTGGATACAATCCAATACATATCAACATATCCATCTTCAATGAAGTCCCTTATCACATGATACTTTCGGTCTACATGCTTACTCATCTTGTGGTATCTTAATTCCTTAGTATTAGCTATCGTAGTTCTGTTATCACAGTACAACATCATTGGATTATCCAAACCAAAAATCACCTCAAGATCTCAAGGAACTTGTATAACCACACTGCTTCTTTTGAAGCATCACTAATTGCCACATACTCAACCTCCATCATTGAATCAATAGTGCAAGCTTGCTTGACACTCCACAAAACAATGGCACCTCCTCCTAGAGTAAACATAGATCTATAAGTTGATCTTCTCGTATCCAGATATGTTTGGAAATCTGAATAAGTGCATCCAAGTGGTATTAGATCCTCGTCAGAATAAACTAGCATATAACCTCTAGTTCTTCTTAGGTACTTGAAAATATACTTTATTGTAACCTAATGGTTTGGTCCTAGATCCAATTGAAATTGACTCACTATCTCTACCACATACCATATGTCAAGTCGTGTGCAAAGCATAGCATACATAAAGCTACCTACTACCAAAGCATAAGGCACCTTCTTCATGTATTCTCTTTTCTTATCGGTCTTTATACTGTCTTTTTTACAAAGAATAATTCCAAACCTAGATGGTTACCCACCTTTCTTAAAATTATGCATCGTAAACTTCTCGATAATTTTGTCTCTGTATGAAGTTTAGGATAGTGCTATTATTGTGTTCTTCCTATCTAGAAAGATTTGGATCCTATAACATAAATAGTCTCACCTAAATCTTTCATATCAAACTGCTTGGTCAACAAAATTTTGACCAATGACAATGCCCTTACGTCATTAACAATTAGCAGAATGTCATCTATATAGAGTAATAAAAAAACCACTTGCCTATCCTTAATGTCTTTGTAAACACATGATTCGTCCACGTTTTGTTTGCACCCATAAGTCTTAACCACTTAGTCAAATCTTATGTTCCAAGAATGAGAAGCTTGCTTAAGTCTATATATTGACTTTGGCAACTTATAAAATTTATTCTATTGACCTACAGCTTTGAACCCGTCTGGTTGTACCATATATATGGTCTCATCAAAATAGCCATTCAAGAAAGTTGTCTTGACATCTATTTGTCAAATCTCATAATCGAGAACAGTAGTAATGGACAAGAAAATACAGATAGACTTAAGCATGATCACAGGCAAAAAGGTTTCTTGTAGTTGATTCATTCCTTTTGTATGTATCCCTTTGCTACCAATCTATCCTTGTAGCTTTCGACTTTCCCATTTGCTCCTTTCTTTCTCTTGTAGACCCATTTACACTTTATGGGTTTTACTCATTTAGGAAGGTTCACAAGTTCCAAGACTTGGTTAGGTTTTATAGACTTCATCTTAACATTCATAGCTTCTGTCTAAAGCTTTGAATCAACATCATCTGTGTCATGTTCAACCGGTTTAGCTAAGCAAGCTTCGCCATTGAATATATACCTCTCAGGTTGACATCCAATTGTCTTACCATGCCAAAGCTAGGTTGTTGCTCTGCCAGGTTTTACATATTGATTAGATCAACTTCTATTGGAACCATCAGAGTGATCAAATCACTCACCATCTCCTTGAGTACCACTCTACTACGAGGCTTAAAGTCGTTCATGTAACTTTCCTTAAAGAAAGTCACATCCATAGAAACTAGACTTTATAAAAATAACCACCTTTTGTCCATTTTGGATATTCTATAAACACGCACACACCTCTGAATGTGCTTCCAACTTATTCGCTTCCCTGTCCAAGACATAAGCAAGACATCCCTATATACGAATATAGTTTAAGGATGTTTTCCTACCCTTTCATAGCTCGCGAGTAGTCTTATAAACCGATTTGAAGGCACATTATTCAAAAGATAATAAGCAATTTCTTGTGCATATCCCCAAAAAGATAAAGGTAAGGTCGAATAACTCATTATGGATATAACTGTTTGCCATGGTGCCCTAAAGACTAAATATTGTAATAAGTTTTTGGAGACATTTTATCAATAAAGAGATTATTTATCATTCATATACCAAATGTTGTCCTCTTTATGTTGATTTTTGTTAAATGTATCATAAGTAAATAAAAGTCTAAGGCTATTAGTCAAAACCTTTAAGATTGTATATATGATGTATAGATTATACGGAAGACATAAATCTTAAAGGTAATGGCTTAAAGGATAAGATCCGCAATCGAAGGAATAAAGTTAGGCATTATATTCAAGTTAAGATTGTTATGTTGTCCACATCCTCATTGGCAGATGACTTGTCTGTTAGACATGTATGCCTTATGGAGTAAAAATGTAACATGGTTTTGGAAACATTTTTGTCAATAAAGAATTTATTATTAATATACCAAATCTTGTCGTCATTATGTTCATATTTATTGAATGTATGTTAAGCAAACAATAGTCTGAGACTGTCGGTCTAAACCTTTAAGATTAGACATATGATGCATATATTATGCGAAAGACACAGTTCTTAAGGTGATGGTCTAAATCATAAGATTCGTAATCGAGAGAATAATGTTGGGTGCTTTATTCATGTAAAGATTGTTATGTTGTCTATATCCTTATTGGGAGATGGTCTGTCTTGGCCATCGGAGGTGGACTCTATGAATTGAAACATTGGTACATTGTCATAGGTGACGATGTGTTGGATCATGACATAAAGTGAATTAATTTAGATTAATAATTATGTCTTGGCAAATTGATTCACTTTAGACAATCATTTGTATTATATCTTAATCCTGAGATGAATAGTGGGCCTGTTGTTTTGACTTATATCTTTTGATGTACCAAAGGGTGACTCCCACACTTTAATAGTGGTATGCATGCTGGTACGTTAAAGGCATGACTCTTGATAGCATAAACCTATTATTTATAGATATGGAATCCATAGCTCCTCTTTAGGAGTAGAGATATCCTCTTATATGCATTATCCTGTAATTGAAAAACTGCAGCGCTCAACCATTTGGATACATAGGTGTAACCAAATGGTATACTATCTTTGGATGGTAAGTTTTTCGATGATGAGATAATGGAACGTAAGATAAAAATAATCAAGAAGGTAAGACAGAACTTGTCCTTCGGTCAATTATGGATAATCCTATAGGGATACGATACATTATGATATGTCATAGAGACTTAGCTATACGGGCTTCGTAATTCTATATAGTTTGAGAATGCAGCTCCAAGCTTTTAGTGGAGTAACGTTGGAGTTGATAGTTATGAAATGTATATATGGGATATTGGGTTTCATAATTATCAAGAGATTGAACTATATAGGTCCATCAGGTCCTCTTTACTAGTTCATAAAATCCTATAACAATACGGTATGTTTTTCCAGTAATTGGTGACTTATGTCAGATTTATTAGATTGGTTGAAATTCGAAAGAATCAAATAATTCATGTTTGTTTATTGGTTGAATTAATTTTGTGACAAAATTAATTCAAGATAAACTTATTGAATTATTGGGATCGAATAATTCTTGTTTGTTTATCAGTTGATTTATTTTTGAATAAATTAAATCAAGATAAAGTTGTAAAATTATTAAGAATTCATTTATTTTCATAGAGATTATCTAAATAAAGTTGTTTTAATTAGATAACATTTCAATTAGGTAACTAAGACTTTATCCTACAGAATCTTAGGTGAAAAAAAAAAAAAGATTTGCTGAGATTTTTTATCGATAGTTTGGCATGCCAATCTTCAAGATCGGCCTGTTGATGGGGCAAGTTAGGCCTGCCTATTAGATAGATCGGCCTGCCTATGCGTGAAAAAAAGATCACTTGTTTTCACATAGATTTCATCATATATTGATCTGAATTTGATTCTGATTCAAATTTTTGAGACCTTATTTGATAAGAACTGACCCTAAACCCAACCTCTATAAATAAGGAATAAGTCTTATAAGTTATTTAGATGAATTGAGAGATTAAGAGTGATACTCTGTTGATGAGAATCTGAAACTCCCTGAGAGCTCTTATTCACAAATCACGAACACTAGCTTTGGGTTTTCTCAATTGGTTGGAAGGAGAGTCACCTAATGGAATAGCTGTATATGTGAGCCCACACGCACTCTGATCGTGGATAGAGAATAGTAAAGAAGACCAGTTGATTGAGGCTCTTCTGGAACGTTACTTCTCTTCATAGATTACGGGAGTTCTTCAGCATTTAGAGGTTAGTAAGATCTTGTTAATTTATGCATATAACATGTCAAACTTGTGTTTTAGAAAATACTTTGATATAAAATTTTTAAAATTTCACTGCGTACTATTTTTTCAACAATTGTATCAAAGCTAGGTTTTTACATAAATTTACGAGTTTGTGATCAAGCTATATGTATAAATTATGTGATCTTGATCTCTCCTATGCTTGAATTTAATTTTATAGATAGTTAGCATTCTAGGTTTCTATATAATATTATATGTTGTCAGGGATTATATGGTGAATGTTTATTAATTAATTATGGTTGATTAAATTATTATTTAATTATTTATTAATTAATTAATTTATGCCGATTATGGTTCTTTAGAGTTTAGAATGTGTATCTAGATTTTTCATGTAATTAGATGGTGGACTATCATCTCCGTCTAAGAGTTATTATTTAATTTTAAATTTTGTAAGAATTTTGTAATTAAATAATCATTCGGAGAAGACAGATCTAGATGGTAGATCTAAAAGATAGATGATGGCACTCCCAGGTATTTCCTGAGTCTCTAATTTTATGTTTTTGAATTGTTGAAAATAAAATTGATAAATTACATTAAAAATTGTATTTTCTAAAAAGGGTGATTTCCACTCGATCGGCATGCTGAACCTCTAATTTGGCAGGTCGATAGTCGTAGATTGGTAGGCTGAATGTGAGGTTTGGTAGGCTATCAGTGGGGCATATATCAGGTGGCTCTAGCGGCAGGCCGAACTTCTGGTTCGGTAGGCCGATCTATCATGTATCGGCAGGTCGATTTGTGAAGATCGGCAGGTCAGTGGGTCATGACGGACAGGCCGATTACACAGATCGACTTGTTGACAAGAGTTGGAATTTTTTCCAAAAAATGTGTAGTTTTTCGTGCAGTTTTAATTTTATTTTTGGGACAATTCTACATTAAATTTGGATATGACCGAAAATATGAAGTATTTGATTCATACAGGATTGAAGACTTACGGATGGCCATTACATGAAGAAGGATATAGCTAGGAGATTCAAGGATGAAGATCGATAGTATGTTTCGATTATTCTCTTGTAATCTTTTTTTTCTATTCTTTAGGGTGGAACCATAATATTACAGTTATTTATTATTATTTTGCTTGTAGCTCTGCTTGATTGCTTTGCTTGTCTGCATTATAATATGATTTGCCATGCATATTAATAACATGCCATATAGAATAAGGAGTGCCACTCAATTAAAATTGTTCATGCATATCTTTTAAAATAAAACCTTGATTTCAAAAGATTGAGCGGGAGAAGGTTTTCGAAGAAACGACCTAGGGCCTCCATCATTGGTCCATAGGAAGAACATTGTGGTCCCGACCCCTAGGAAGGAATTTCTATCATGTACTAGATTCGATCTCCTAAAAGATAAGGTGTTTTAGCATGATTAATCGTTGCACACCCCTAGGTGGTGATTAAAAATCATGGATAAAATATTGAAACGATGGTTATACACTCATATTAATTTTATTATTAACCTCCCCTAGGAGCTCTATTAATAAAGTTAATGGCCAACGAAATGATTATTAATATATGCTAGATCATACGGGTCTTGGATGGCATATATTAATCAGGAGGGAATCCGTGTTCCTGATTGAATTTGGCATGACTCCCCTAGGAGCTTGTTGAATTCTGAGTTGGGAATTATAGTTGTAAGGTTGTGATATTTTCAAGGTTTTGACACATAAACACATTTATATGTTTTTACATGATTATGTTATCTTACTAAATTATTATGATATATTTGCTTATGTTTGGTATATAATTTTTTTATTGTAGATTAAAATGTCTAAAAATGCTTTATCTTTCATACTTGACAAAAACCTATTAATCAAAGAGAATTATAATGATTGGAAATGGAACCTAGATATCGTCATTTCCCTTGAGAAACTAAAATTTTTGCTAACAACCCCTTGTCCTCCCGAGCCTATGTGAGATTCCACCAATGAGCAATTCCAAGCATACGATTGCTAGAAAGATGCAAATGATCAGGCCCGCTGCTATGTTATGGCAAGCATGAATAATGTGCTGCTAGCTCAACATGAGGATTATGAGACTGCTAAGCAGATCTTGGAAAATCTAGAAGACATGTTTGGAAGCCAAGCCATAACAAAGCTGCAAGGGGTGCTTTGGAAACTCTTAAACTGTAAGCAGAGGCTGGGGACGTCTGTAAAGGAGCACATAATGTTGGTCATGGGTTTCCTCACTGAAGCACAAACCAATGGAGCCAACATCGATATTAAAACTCAGATGATTATGGTCTTTGAGACTCTATCGAAGGAATTTGTTCTATTTAGAGTTATATTTAATTTAAGCAATAGATGAAATATGACCTTAACAAAATTAATGAAATAGTTACAAGATTTTGAATTGCTGATCAGGGAGTCTCTTGTAGGTGGAGAGGCCCATTTGGCAGCAGCTTCTGGTTCTAATCCCAATTCTAGGAATGGAAAGAAACAACGGGCCAAAAACAGGAAGTCTTGTGTTCCTACTAATAACAAGAGCAAGAAGAAGAAAAAGAAGAACCCAAAGAAGCTTAAGTGCTTCTTCAGTAGGAAGATCGGGCACATAAAGAAGCATTGCAAGGACTTCTTTTCCAAAGGAGGTAGATGTTATCTTCTGTATTTAGAAACTTGTTTAGTTGAGGAATCCAGTGACATTTGGGTCATAATCATGTTTGTGTTTCTCTGTAGGGGTTCAAAGAAACAAGAAGTCTGCTTGATAAAGACTTAACACTTCGGATGGGCAATGGATCCTTGGTCCTAGCGGAAGTAGTAGGAGACGTCTATCTTTATTTTGATAATTATAGGAATTTAATTTTGCGAGATTGTTTTTATGTTCCTAAATTTAAAAGGAATTTAATTTCTATAGCTCGTTTATTTAAAGACTCCTATTTGGTTTCTTTTAAAAATAAAGTGGTGAATATAAAAACAAATCTTTTATCTGTTCTAGATGGATGCAAAATAATCTATATTTTAACAAACCTAAGATGGACCTACTGCTTAATGCTGAGATAAATGATAATAACTCTAAAAGACTTAAAACTTCTCACTCTAATAAGACTTATCTTTGGCATTTGCGCCTTGGTCATATTAACATAAATAGGATTCAAAGGTGAGTTAAGGATAGACCTTTGAGTCACTTAAAGGTAGAATCTATACCTCAATGTGAATCTCGTTTGGAGGGTAAAATTACAAAAAGACTATTCGGCTCTAAGGGCAATAAGGCCGAAGGGGTTTTAGAACTTGTGCATAGTGATGTTTGTAGACCGATGAACATCTAGGCATGAGAAGGGTATAAGTACTTCGTCACTTTTATTGACGATTACTCTGTTAGTGATGTGCCCTAGGCCAATTATGTAATGACCACCTATTGACTTTGTTACATTTGCATTTTATTAATAAAAAGACATTTTCATTATTGTTTTTTATTCTAATTACATGAATAGTTAATTCTACCTAAGGTCATCAAGTATGTGACTTGATAGTAAAACTCTTAGGTGAAAATTGAATTTTATTCTAAATTATCTCTCGTCGGTCATTATTATTGGGATAATAATGAATGAAGACTAGTATGAAGTTTGACTAATGATTATATTTTACTAATCATGTGTTTGAGATACTAAGTCAACTCATAAATACATATTTAAGAAATGATGTATTGGATCCACCCACCATGAGAATACTGCATGGATAATTGTCACAAGTGATTCTCATCACAATAGTATTATCCTAGTCCTCTGACCAGAAATCACCATGGTTTCCTATATGATAAGTTCTATATTTTGATACAATCTAATATTATCTTTGACAGGATGATGGAATGGATTGTTGTTGGATATAGAGTGAATCATGTAAGGAATGTGAGTGATTAAGAAGGAATTTATCCCTCATTTATTATGAGAAAGATATCTATGGGCCCCTCGATAAGCTAGACTAAAGTAAAATATATGGCCATACTAGAATGAATTGATAAAGGTTATCAATATCAGTCTACTTAAGATCGATGAATAATATGATTGAATACTATAAGGATGACATAAACCATGTCATATGTTCAATTAAGGTATCTAGTGATAAAAGGACTTTAATACTTATTGTGGATTAAATTATGTCGGATTATTGACATTCACATAACTTGGGTAATCATAATGTCTTGCTAGAGGCCACTTATGATTTGTGGCCTAGAAATAGAATTTCAAGCCTACTACCAATGTTATGTAAGCCTACAGGGTCACACACTTAGAACAGACCAAAAACAAATTTTGGGTTTACTGTGTCTAGGTTCAATGAATCTGATAATGTCCAGATTCGATGTACTAGATATGTCTAGGTTCATTGAGTCTGACATTATCTAGATTCTTTGAATCATATTCGAATTATAGACATTGTCTAGATTCTCTGAATCATATTCGAATTACAAACATTGTCTAGATTCTCTAAATCATATTCGAATTACAGATATTGTCTAGATTATTTGAATCACATTTGAATTATAGTTTACCTTAGTTAAAATCTGACTCTATCTCGAAGTCAATGGACATATATATATATATATATATCTGTTTAGGGTTTCTAGCCGAATTAAGAAAAAGAAGGTGTTCTCTTATTCTAAAAGCTGAGAACATTAAAAACCCTAGAATTAGAGAGAGTCATTTACCGTAAGGAGAGGGAGCTAGCACACCAATTTTTTTTGAGAGAGCATGTTCATGTGATACCTACAGAGGGTGTTGCTTTGAGTAACAATGTCTAAATCTGATCCTGAATATGAAAAGCTCGAGTTACGATGTCACCAGAGTGAACCCGATCTCTTCCTTCCAGAAATCTTGCCCCTTTTGTCATACTAGTAAGATTCAATGACTTTCTTATCAATTTAATCAAATTGCATGGATCATGCGACGGTTTTGTGGGAATTAATTTTAATTTTTTGCTACTTATTTGAATCACAAAATCCAACAAAACCCAACATACTCAAGGTATGGGTATGTGTACTTGATGCACCACAAAAGCGAAACTTTTGACAAGTTTAGGGAGTTTCAGGCTAAAGTGGAAAAGCAATTAGGTAGACCTATAAAGACACTTCGATCTGATCGATGTGGTGAATACCTTTCTGATGAGTTTCTAGGACACTTATTAGAGAATGGGATTTTATCCCATTTGACTATGCCAGGCACTCCGCAGCAGAATGGCATAGCAAAGAGAAGGAACAAGACTTTATTAGACATGGTAAGGTCTATGATGAGTTATTCATTATTGCCATAATCCTTTTGGGGATATGCACTACAAACCGCATGTTATCTTTTGAAAAATATGCCTTCAAAATTGGTCCCTAAAACTCCTCACGAGTTGTGGGTGGGTAGGAAGACATCCTTAAACCATATTCGCATATGGGGATGTCCGACTCATGTCCTATTTAAGGATGCAAATAAGTTGGAAGCACGTTCGAAAGTTTACGTGTTTATAGGATATCCAAAAAGGACTAAAGAGGGTTATTTCTCTAACCTAAAGGAAAATAAAGCCATGGTTTGAACTAATGCAACTTTCCATGAGGAGAGTTACATGGATGACTTTAAGCCTCGAAGTAAAGTGGTGCTTGAGGAGGTAAGGAGTGATCCAATCACTCTAGAGGTTCCAAACAAAACCATTTCGATCAGTGTAGAAAGACCAAACAAACCCGAATAACAACCAAAGGAGCTTCGGCGTAGTGGGAGGATCGGGTGTCAACCCGAGAGGTACATGTTCAATGGTGAGGCCTTTTTGGCTGAATCGGATGAGCATGATAGGGATCCTTATACTTACGTAGAGGCTATGGAGGATATTGATTTGAAACTCTAGACAGAGGCCATGAACACAGAGATGAAGTCTATGGAGACTAATCAAGTCTGGGAACTTGTGGATCTTCCCGAAGGGATAAAACCCATAGGGTGCAAGTGGATCTACAAGAAAAAAAGAAGAGTGGATGGAAAATTCGAAACCTTTAAGGCTAGACTGGTAGCCAAGGGTTATATGCAAAAGGAAGGAATCGATTATGAGGAAACTTTTCGCCTGTAGCCATGCTTAAGTCCATCCAGATTCTCTTGCCCATAGTTGCCGCTCTCGATTATGAGATTTGGCATATGGATGTCAAGATGACTTTTCTATATGGCTATCTTGATGAGTCCATTTATATGGAACAACCAGACGGGTTCAAGGTCAAGGGTCAAGAAGGTAAGGTTTGTAAGATGCTAAAGTTAATTTATGGACTTAAGCAGGCTTCCCGTTCTTGGAGACATTTTTATGGTTGACCAAGCAGTTTGACATGAAGGACTTAGATGAGACTAATTTTGTTCTCGGTAACTAGATCTTTCTAGATAGGAAGAACAAAATGATAGCCTTGTCACAAGCCAGCTACATAGATAAAATTCTCAGAAGGCTGCAATGTAGGATTCTAAGAAAGGTGGGCAACCATCTAAGTCTGGAATTACTCTTTCTAAGAAAGACTCTCCAAAGTTCGAAGAAGAAAGAGAATACATGAAGAAGGTGGCTTATGCTTCGGTAATGGGTACTATGATGTATGCCATGCTTTGCACACGATCTGATACTTGTTATGCGGTCAGGATTGTTGTTTGATTTTAGGCAGATCTAGGACCGAACCATTGGGTTGAAGTTAAGCATATTTTCAAGTACCTGAGAAGGACTCGAGGGTATATGCTTGTGTATTCAGGTGAGGACTTAACTCCTCTAGGATATACTGACTCAGATTTTCAATCTTGTTTGGATTATAGGAGATCGACTTCGGGTTTTGTGTTTACTTTAGGCAGTAGTGCCATCAGTTGGAGAAGTGTGAAGCAAGATTGTACTTCGGATTCAACGATGGAGGCCGCGTATGTGGTAGCTAGTGATGCTTCAAAAGAAGCAGTGTGGCTCTGTAAGTTCCTTGGGGATATTGAGGTAGTTCCTGGTATGGATAAGGCGGTTTCACTATACTGTGATAATAGTACGGCGGTAGCTAATGCTAAGGAACCAAGATTTCACAAGAAAAGTAAGCATATTGATTGGAAGTATCATGTGATAAAGGACTTCGTCGAGAGCGAGAATGTCAAGGTGTGCAAAATCACATCAGAGGACAATTTAGCTGATCTATTTATGAAGACACTTACTGGGAGAGTCTTCGAAAGGCATGTGAAAGCTATGGTGATGCAAGATTTGTCATATTTACTCACTTAGTGCAAGTGGGAGATTGTTAGACATGTATGCCTTAAGGAGTAAAAATGTAATATGTTTTTGGAGACATTTTTATCAATAAAGAACTTATTATTAATATACCAAATCTTGTCCTCTTTACATTCATATTTGTTGAATGTATGATAAGCAAACAATAGTCTAAGACTATCAGTCTAAACCTTTAAGAATTGGGCATATGATGGATAGATTCTGCGGAAGACACGGTTCTTAAGGTGACGGTCTAAATCACATGATCTGCAATCGAGGGAATAAAGTTGGGTGCTTTATTCATGTAAAGATTGTTATATTGTCTATATTCCTATTGGCAGATGGTCTGTTTTGGCCTTCGGAGGTGGACTCTGTGAATAGAAACATTGGGACATTGTCATAGGTGACGATGTGTTAGATCGGGACATAAAGTGAATTGATTTGGATTAATAATTCTGTCATAGCAAATCAATTCACTTTAGACAATCATTTGTATTGTATCTTAATCTTGAAATGAATAGTAGGCCCATTGTCTTTTGATGTACCAAAGAGTGACACCCATATTTTATAGTGGTATGCATGCTGGTACGTTGGAGGCTTGACTCTTGATAGCGTAGACCTATTATTCATGTATATGAAATCCATAGCTCCTCTTTAGGAGTTAAGATATCTTCTTATATATGTTATCCTATAATTGAAAAACTAGAGCGCTCAACCATTTGGATACATAGGTATACTGAATGGAATACTGTCTTTAGATGGTAAGTTTTCCGATGGTGAGATAATGGAATGTAAGATAAAAATAATCGGGAAGGTGAGATAGAACTTGTCCTTAAGCCGATTATAGATATTCCTATGGGGATATGATACATTATGATATGTCATGGAGACTTAGCTATACGGGCTTCGTAATTCTATATAGTTTGAGAGTGCAGCTCCAAGCTTTTAGTAGAGTAGCGTCAGAGTTTATAATTATGAAATGTATATCTGGGATATTGGGTTTCAAAATTATTGGGAGCTTGAACTATATAGGTTCATTAGGTCCTCTTTGCTAGCTCATAAAATCTTGTAACGATACGGCGTGTTTTTTCAATAATTGATGACTTATGTCAGATTTATTAGATTGGTTGAAATTTAGAAGAATCAAATAATTCATGTCTGTATATTGCTTGAATTAATTTTGTGACAAAATTAATTCAAGATAAACTTGTTGAATTATTGGGATCGGATAATTCTTGTCTGTTTATCAGTTGATTTATTTTTGAATAAATTAAATCAAGATAAACTTGTAGAATTATTAAGAATTCATTTATTTTCCTAGAGATTATCTAGATAAAGTTGTTATAATTAAATAACTTTTCTATTGGGTTATTTGAATTAAAACTGAGACTTTATCTTATAGAATCTCGGGTGAAAAATAAAAGAATTGTTAAGATTTTTTATCGAAAGTTGGCATGCCGATGGGACAAGTTTGGCCTGTCTATTAGACAGATAGGCCTACCTATGCGCAAAAAAAAGATCACATATTTTCATGCGGATTTCACCAGATATTGATCCGAATTTGATTCTAATTTGAATTTTTGAGACCTTATCTAATAAGGACTGACCCTAAACCTAAACTCTATAAATAATGAGTGAGTCTCATAAGTTATTTAGATGAATTGAGAGATTAAGAGTGATAATCTGTTGGTGAGAATCTAAAACTCCCTGAGAGCTCTTGTTCACAATCATGAGCACTAGCTTTGGGTTCTCTCAGTTGGTTGGAAGGAGAGTCACCTAGTGGAAAAGCTGTACATGTGAGCCCACACTCACTTCGAACATGGATAGAGAATAGCAAAGAAGACCAGTTGGTTGAGACTCTTCTAAAACGTTACTTCTCTTCATAAATTACAAGAGTTCTTTGGCATTCAGAGGTTAGTAAGATCTAGTTAATTTATGCATATAGCATGTCAAACTTATGTTTTGGAAAACACGCTGATATAAAATTTTTAGAATTTCACTGTGTACTATTTTTCCAACATTGTCTTGGTCATCAGAGTGGGACTCCACGTGCAGAAACATTAGTATATTGTCATAGGTTATGATATATTAGATCAGGACAAAAAGTTGAATTAATGCAGTTAATAATTTTGTTTATTCAAATCAATTCACTTTAAACAATCATATATGTTGTGTCTTAATCCTAAAATGACTAATGGGCCTGTATTTTTACTTATGTCTTTTCATGTACTAAAGGGTGATATCTTGATCTGATCATAGTAAGCATAACGCTACATTGGAGACATGACTCCTTATTGATGTTGACTCGTTATTCATAGATATGGAATCCATAGCTCTTTTGTAGAGTTAATGATAGCATTCAGCCATTTGGATATATAGGTGTAACTGAATGGTATACTATTTATGAATAGTATGTATTTCAATGGTGAGATAATGGAACATAAGATAAATATAATAGGAAAGGTAAAATGAAATTTATCCTTAAGCTAATTATGAATATCTTATGGGAATGTAACACATTATGATATGTCATGGATGGTTAGCTTATTGAAACTGCATAATTTTATATAGTTCTAGAATGCAGCTCTAAGCTTTTAGTAGAATAGCGTTAGAGTTGATAATTATAAAATATGTATCCAGGATATGTTATTTTATAATTATAAGAGCTTGATCTATATATGTCTACCGGGTCCCCTTTGCTAGCTCATAATAATTCCTGTAACGATACAACGTATTTTTTATATATATTGGAGACTTGTGTTAATTATTAGATTAGTTGAAATTTGATAAGAGTGAATTTAATAATTTATGTTAGTTTATTAGTTGAATTAATTTTTGTAAATTAATTGAAGTTAAACATGTTGAATTATTTGGATAATATTTTATTTATTTTGAGATTACATGTATATGACTATTTTAATCAGATAACTTCTTCATTAAGTTATTTGAATTAAAACTGAGGCTCTGTCTAAGATTCCCTTGTGAAAATAAGATATCCTAGAGATTTCAGATTATCGCATAGTCAGTTGTCGATTCCAAGTTCGGCAAGCCGATCTCCTAAATCAGCATACTAAACATGCGATAATCAGGTTACGCATTTTGACACATTTTTCATTAGAAGTTGATATAGAATCAAAGTTGATAAGTTTTGACCCGTGATCCGACCACTATAAAAGAGGAATGAGTTTTCTTTGTTATTTAGATCACTTGAGAAGCATAGAGTGAGCACTATAGTGAGAGAAACTCTGAAACTCCCTAAGAGCTATTGTTCTACATCGAGAATCTTAGCTCTAGGTTTTTTCAAGTGGTTGGAAGGAGAGTCATTGGAGGAAAGGCTGTACGACATACAACCACTTCTACTTCGATCATGGATATAGAATAACAAGAAACCAATTCGTTAATGCTCTTATGGAATCCTCTTCTCTTCAAGATTCCAACTACTTTTGATATACAAAAGAGGTATGTAAGATCTATCATTAATTTACATATTTAGCATGTTAAACTTGTTATTTAGAAAATACTCTGATTTAAAATTTTAAAATTCTGTTGTGTACCATTTCTAACAATTGGCATTAGAGCCTAGTTTTGACATTGATTTTACAGGTTTATAATTATGTTGTGTACATAAATTATCTGATCTTATTCTCTCCTGTGCTTGAATTTAATTTTTTAGAGAGTTGGCGCTCTAGGATTTTTATATATTGTCATGAGTTTATGTGGCAAATGTTTATTAATTAATTATGGTTAATTAAATCTCTATTTTAATTATTTTATTAAGTAATTATTTTTTGCCAATTATGGATCCTTAAAGGTCAAAATTTGTATCTAAGTTTTTCATATAATTAGATGGCGGTCTATTATCACCGTCTAGGATTTATTATTTTAATTTTAATTTGTAAAGATTTGTTTTAAAATAATTATTCGAAGTGAAGACAGATCTAACAGATAGAGATGATAGGAGTTCTATGTTTTTTTTTGTGTTTATGAATTTTTATGTTTTTGAATTGCTAAAAATAAAATTAAAAATGCTGAAAATATTTTTTACAAAATTTTGTAAAAAAACTAGTTCAGCATTGGTCAGTAGACTAATCTTCTAGGATCGGCAGGCCAATGGTCGCAGACCAGCAGGCTAAACTTCCAGATCATAGGCTGGTAGCGAGGTAGAACCGTTTTCAAAAAAACTGCGTTTTTTGATGTAGTTTTTGATTTTTGTTTTTGAGACAATTCTAAAGACATGAAATTTTATGATGACCAAAAAAAGTAAACCTTTTTCATCTATAAGAGATTGGAGAATTTAATATAGAAGCCACATGAAGAAGGATACAAGTTGAAGACTCGATAATATGTTTTGATTGATCTTTTGGCATCTTTGTTTTCTTTTCTCTAGGATGGAACCATGATATTATGGCTCTTATTATATTGCTTGTAGCTTTGCTTGTTGCTTTGTTTGCCTACATTATAATATGTTTTACCATGTATGTTGATAACATGCCATGTAGAATACGAAGTGCTGCTCATTAAAAATTGTTCATGCATGTTAACATAAAACCTTGACTTTTAAAATATTAAGTGGGATAAGGTTTTCAAAGAGAGGACCTAAGGCCTCTATCATTAGTCCATAAGTAACACATGATGGTTCTAACCACCTAGGAAAGGATTTCATCATGTACCAAGTTGGATCTCCAAAGGGATAATTTGTTTTAGCATGATTTATTGTTGTACACACTATACGGCGATTAAAAATCAGTGATAAAATAGTTGAAATGATGGTTATACACTCAAGATTCATTTTTGTTATTAACCTTTCGTAGGGGCTTTGTTAATGAAATTAATAGCCAAAGAAAACAAATATCAGACATATGATGGCTAGCATGAATAATGTGCTGCAAGCTCAACATCAGGATTATGAGACTGCTAGATAGATCTTGGATAATCATGAAGATATGTTTGGAGGCCAAGCCTTAACGAAATGGCAAGGAGCTCTTCAGAAGCTCCGAAACTACAAACAAAGGCTGGGGACTCCTATGAAGGAGCATATGATGTTGGTCATGAGTTAACTCACTAAGGCGGAGTTGGCATAGATGTTGTTAGACACGCATGCCCTAAGAAGTAAAATGTTATATTATGTTTGTGGAGACATTTTATCAATAAAGAATTTATTTATTGTTTATATACCAAATGTTGTCCTCTTTACATTCATATTTGTTGGAGGTATGATAAAGAAACAAAAGTCTGAGACTGTAGGCCTAAACCTTTAAGAATCAGGCATATGATGGACAGATTGTTCGAAAGACATCATTCTAAAGGTGATGGTCTAAATTATAAAATTCGCAATCAAGGGAATAAAGTTGGGTACTTTATTCATGCTAAGATTATTATATTGTCTACATTCCTAACGAGAGATGGCTTGTCTTGGCCATCGGAGTTAGACTCCGCGAGTAGCAACATTAGTGCATTATCATAGGTGATAACGTATTGGATCGGGACATAAAGTGGAATTAATTTGGATTAATAATTCTATCTGTGCAAATCGATTCATTTTGAACAATCATATGTGTTGTATCTTAATCTTGAAATGACTAATGGGACTGTTGTCTTGACTTGTATCTTTTAATGTACCAAAGAGTGACATTCTAACTTTATGATAGTACGCATATCGATACGTTGGAGACATGAATCTTGATAGCGTAGACCTGTTATTCATAGATATAGAATCCATAGCTACACTAGTGGAGTCAATAATATTTTCTTAGATGTGTTATCCTATAATTAGAAAACTGGAGTGGTCAACTATTTAGATACATTGGTGTAACCAAATGATATACTATCTTTGGATAATAATTTTCTAATGGTGGGATCATAGAACGTAAGATAAAAATAATCGATAAGGTAAGATGGAATTTATCCTTGAGCTTATTATGAATATCTTATGAGGATATGACACATCATGATATGTCATGGACACTTACCTAATTTAGAGCTTTGTAATTTTATATGGTTTGAGAGTGTAGTTCTAAGCTTTTAGTAGAGTAGCGTTAGAGATGATAATTATAAAATATGTATCTAGGATATTGTATTTTATAATTATCTAGAGCTTGAACTATATAGGTCCATCAGGTCCCTATTGCTAGCTCATGATAAATTTTGTAACGATACGACGTGCTTTTCTAATAAATTGATGACTTATGTTAAATTATTAGATTGACTAAAATTTGATAGGATCAGATAATTCATGTCTGTCATTAATTGAATTAATTTTGTAAATTAATTCAAGATAAACTTGTTAAATTATTAGGAACATTTATTTTACTAGAGATTATTTAGATATGACTATTTTAATCAGTTAGCTTCTCTATTAGGTTATTTGAATTAAAACTGAGGCTCTATCCAAAGAATCTCAAGTGGGAAATAAAAGATTCTTAGGGATAAGAATATCGCAAGTTTGGTAGATCGATCAGTTAGTTCGGCCTACCGATGGAGCAAGTTCGATAGGCCAATTTGTTAGTTCAATCTACCGATCTAACGATAATTTGATCATGTATTTTTTATGTGATTTTATCAGAAGTTGATCCAAATTGGAATTTTTAAGGCCTTATTTGATAATGACCAACCTAGGGGACAACCTCTATAAATAAGAAGTGAGTTTCTAAGTTATTAAGATCAGTTGAAAAGTTAAGAGTGAGTACTCTTGTGTGAGATACTCTGAAACTCTCTAAGAGCTTTTATTCACAATCATGAACCTTTGAAACTCTCTGAGAGCTTTTGTTCATAATCACGAACCTTTGCTTGGGTCTTCTCAATTGGTTGGAAAGAGAGTCACCGGTGGAACAACTATACGACTTGTGCCCACACACATTCCGATCGTGGATAGAGAATAGCAAAGAAGACTAGTTGGTTGAGGCACTTTTGGAAGGCCTTTCTCTTCACTGAATGCAGAAGCACTTTAGCATAAAAAGGTTAGTAAGACCTATGCTTAATATATGTACATAGCATGTCAAACTTATTTTTTGAAAATACTCTAATTTAAAATTTTTAACATTCCATTGCATGCTCGTTTTCCAACAGTTGGTAGAAGAGCCATGGTTTTTACATCAATTTGCAAGTTTGTGATCATGTTATATGTACAAATTATGTGAGCTTGATCTCTCCTACTCTTGAATTTAATTTTTTAGAGAGTTGGCACTCTAGGGTTTCTATATATATTTATATATGTTGTCATAGATTACATAGTGAATGTTTATTAATTAATTATGTTTGATTAAATTATTATTTAATTATTTATTAATTAATTAATTTATGCTGGTTATGGTTCCTTAGATGTTAGAATGTGTATCTAAGTTTTCATATAGTTAGATGGCAGTCCATTATCACTGTTTAGGAATTATTATTTAATTTTAAATTTGTAAAAATTTTGTAATTAAATAATCATTTGGAAAGAAGATGGATTTAGAAGATAGAGATGATAGTATTTCCAAAGGCATTTCTTGAGTATCTAAATTTTTATGCTTTTGAATTGTTGAAAATAATATTGAAAAACTGCGTAAAAACTTTTTTTTTGGAAAATGTGAGATCTGCTCGGTCGACAGGCTGAACCCTCAGGTTTGGCAGGTTGATGGTCACAGACCAACAGGCCGTCTGTGGGACAGATTTCAACTAGCTCTGGCGGTAGGCGGAACTGCCAAGTTCAGTAGGTCGATGGCTAATGACCGGCAAGCCGATCACATAGATCGGCATGTCGGTATAGTGCTATGGTTTTTTTGAAAAGGTGCATTTTCTAGTGCAGTTTTAATTTTATATTTGAGACAATTTTGAGAGACATGAAATCTTGTGATGATCGAAAAAGTAAAGCTCTTTATCTATGCGGGATTGAAGACTTAAAGATGGATGCCACATGAAAATATATACAACTTGACGATTCAAGGATAAAGAATTGATAATATGTTTTGATTGATCTCTTATAATCTTTAATTTCTTTTCTCTAGGGTGGAACCATAATATTATGGCTATTTATTATTATTATTTTGCTTATGACCATGCATGATTGCTTTGTTTTTCTGCATTATAATAAGATTTGCCATGTATGTTAACAACGTGTCATATAAAATAGGGAGTGCCGCTCATTAAAATTGTTCATACATATTTTTAAATAAAATCTTGACTTCAAAAGATTGAGTAGGAGAAGGTTTTCGGAGAGAGGACCTACGGCCTCCATCGTTGGTCCATAAGGGAAGGGACTTCATCATGTACTAGGTTGGATCTTCAAAAGGATAACATATTTTAGAATGATCTATTATTACATACCCCTAGGTGGTGATTATAGATCATGGATAAAATAGTTCAAAATGATGGTTATACACTCATGTTAATTTTATTATTAACCTCCCCTAAGAGCTCTGTTAATAAAATTAATGGCCAAAGAAAACGATTATTAATATATGCTGGATCAGAAAGGTCCTGGATGGCATATATTATGAAAAGGGGATTTGTATTCCTAATTGAATTTAGCAAGTTTCCCTAGGCGGCTTGTTGAATTTTAAGTTAGGAATTATCATTGTAAGGTTGTGATATTTTCAAGGTTTTTGACACATAAACACAATTGTATGTTTACTTGGTTGTGTTATCTTATTAAATTGTTATGGTATATGTTCTTTATTGTAGATAACATGGCTAAAAATGCTATATCTTTGATACTCAATAAAAACCAAATAACTGGTGGAATAATAGTGATTAGAAGAGGAACCTGAATATCGTCCTAGCCTTTAAGAAACTAAAATTTGTGTTGACGACAATGTATACTCCCAAACCTACCAGGGAATCTTCTGATGAGCAACTCCAAGCATATGATCGCAAGAAAGATGCTAATGATCAGGCTTGGTATTATGTTATGACTAACATGAATAGCATACTGCAGGCTCAACATGAAGATTATAAGACTACGAAGCAGATCTTAGATAATCTTAAAGAATTTTTAGAGGCCAAGCCATAACAAAATGGTAAGGGGCGCTTCAGAAACTTTTGAACTACAAACAAAGACCGAGGACATTTATGAAGTAGCATATGATGTTGGTCATAGGTTACCTTACTGAGGCTCAAGCCCATGGAGCTGATATTGATGCTGAGTCAAAAATGACTGGTTTTTTTTACTCTGCCAAAGGAGTTCATCCCGTTTAGAGATTCTTACAATTTGAGCAATAGACAAGATGTGACCTTAACAGAAGCGATGAAGTAGTTATAGAAGTTTGAAAATCTGATCAGGGAAACTTGTGAGGGTGGCGAGGTTAACTTGGTGGCTACATCTAGTTCCAACCCCAACTCTAGGAAGGGAAAGAAGCAGAAGGCTAAAATAGGAAGCCTTCTATTCCTGCAAACTACAAGAGCAAGAAGAAGAAAAAGAAAAACCCTAAGAAATTGAAGTGCTTTTACTATAGGAAGGTCAGGCACATTAAGAAGAATTGTAAGGACTTCCTTTCCCGAGGAGGTAGGTGTGATCTTCTAGTTATTGAAACTTGTTTGGTTGAGGAATCAAGTGACACTTAGGTCCTAGATTCTAGAGCAACTAATCATATTTGTGTTTCTCTATAGGGGTTCACAGAAACGAGAAGTTTGTTGTAGAAGGACTTCACACTTCGGATGGGTGATGGATACTTGGTGTTTGCTGAAGCAGTGGGAGACGTTCATCTTTATTTTGATAATTATAGGAATTTAGTTTCGTGAGATTGTTTTTATGTTCCTAAACTTAAAAAGAATTTAATATCTGTAGCTTGTTTATTTAAAGACTCTTGTTTAGTTTCATTTAATAATAAAGTTGTGATTTGTAAAAATAAATCTTTTATCTGTGATGGATGAATGCAAAATAATCCATATTTTATCAAACTTAAGATGAACTTGCTGCTTAATACTGAAGTTAATGATAATAACTCAAAAAGACATAAGGCTTTTCACTTTAATAAGACCTATCTTTCACATTTGTGATTAGGTCATATTAACCTGAATAGGATTCAAAGGTTGGTAAGGGATGGACCTTTAAGTCACCTAAAGGTGGAATCTATACCATAATGTGAATCTTATTTAGAGGGCAAAATGACCAAAAGACCATTTGGGTATAAGGGCAATAGGGCTGATGGGGTTCTAGAATTTGTACATAGTGATGTTTGTGGTCCCATGAACATCCAGGCATGAGGAGGATATGAGTTCTTCTTCACTTTTATTGATGATTACTTAAGGTATGGGCATGTATACCTAATGCATTATAAAAGCAAAACTTTTAACAAGTTTAGAGAGTATCAGGCTGAAGTGGAAAAGCAATTAGGTAAGTCCATAAAGGCACTTCGATCCAATCAAGGTGGTGAATACCTCTTTAATGAGTTCTTGGAACACTTATTAGAGAATGAGATTTTATCTCATTTGACTGCGCTAGGCACTCTGTAGCAGAATGACGTAGGTGAGAGAAGGAGTAGGACTTTGTTGGACATGGTCAGGTCTATGATGAGTTTTTTATCATTGCCTTTATCCTTTTGGAGATATGCACTACAAACCGCATATTATCTTTTAAACAATGTGCCTTCAAAATCGGTTCCTAAAACTCCTCATAAGTTGTAGATGGGGAAGAAGACATCCTTAAACCATATTCACATATGGGGATGTTTGGCTTATGTCCTGTATAAGGAAGTGAATAAGTTGAAAGCACGTTTGAAAGTTTGTGTGTTTATAGGATATCCAAAAGGGACTAAAGGGGGTTATTTCTATAACCCAAAGGAAAATAAAATCATAGTTTCAACTAATGCAATGTTCCTTGAGGAAAGTTACATGACCTACTTAAAGCCTTGAAGTAAAGTGGTACTCAAGGTGTTGGCGAGTGATTCGATCACTCTCGTAGTTTCGGTAGAAACCAATCCTATCAATGTAAAAAAAGCCAACCGAACAACAACCTAAGGGGCTTCGACATAGTGGGAGGATCGAGCATCAACCTAATAGGTATATGTTCAATGGTGAGGTCTTTTTGGTTGAACCAGTAAACATGACAAGGATCTTTACACTTATAAAGAGGCTATGGAGGATTTTGATTCGAAACTTTGGACAAAAGCTATGAACATTGAAATGAAGTCTATGGAGACTAATTGGGTCTGGGAACTTATGGATCTTCTCGAAGGGGCAAAACCCATAGGGTGTCAGTGGATCTATGAGAGAAAGAGAGGAGCAAATGGTAAAGTCAAAACCTATAAGGCTAGACTGTAGCTACGGGATACACACAAAAGGAAGGAATCGATTACGAGGAAATCTTTTCGCTTATAGCCATGCTTAAGTCCATTTGCATTCTCTTGACCATAACTGCTGCTCTTGATTGCGAGATTTGACAGATGGATGTCAAAACAACCTTTTTGAATGGCTATCTTAATGAGTCCATACATATGGTATAGCCAGACAGGTTCAAGGCTAAGAGTCAGGAGGTAAGGTTTGTAAGATGCTAAGTACTCATTCTCTAATAATTGGTATCAAAGCCATAGTTTTATAGAGTTTTTACGAGTTTGTAATCATGCTATGTACTTTAATTATGTGATCTTAATGTCTCCTATGCTTGAATTATATTTTTTAGAGAGTTAACACTCTAAGGTTTCTATATAATTATATCTTATCATGAGATCATATGTTAAATGTTTATTAATTAATTATTGTTAATTAAATTTCCTTTTTAATTATTGTTTTAATTAATTAATTTTGCTGGTTATGGTTTCTTAGAGGTTAGAATATGGATCTAGGTTTTTTATGTAATTAGATGGCAGTCTATCATCACTGTCTAGGATTTATTATTTTAATTTTGGTTTGTAAATTTGTATTAAAATAATTATTCAAAGAGAAGACGGATCTACAAGATGGAATTGATTGCTGGGTGATTTATTTTGTGTTTATAAAATTTTCATGAGTTTTTTGAATTTTTATTAAAATTAAAACTACAAAAAATAATGAAGAAAAGGCTTTTTAGAATCTAGACTACGACGGTGCACTCAACTGTGATGTGCATAATGCGATTGACTATGAGGTAACAGAAAGCCTTTTTTGTTATTTTTTGTGAGGTTTTCTTTAATGAAACAATTTTGAGGAAAACAAATAGAATTTTATGAAATCTAGAGAATGAAATTTGATCTATATAAGATTGAAATTGAAGATAGATATTACGTGAAGAAAGAAACTACTAGAAGATATTAAAAAAAAAAAGAATCAATAAATTGTTTTGATTAATTTTTGCAAATTTTATTTTCTTTTCTCCAGGGTGGAACTAGCTTTGTTAGTTGCATTGCCTCTTTGCATTATAATATTTTTTGCCATGTATGTTAATAACATGTCATGTAAAATAGGGAGTGCCACTCATTAAAAATTATTCATGCTTGTTAACATAAAACCTCTATTTTTAATATATTGAGTAGAGAAGGTTTTCAAAGAGAGGACTTAAGGCCTCCATCCTTGGTACATATGTAACATGTGGTGGTTTCGATCCCTAGGAAGGGATGCATATGTTTTGGGTTGGATCTCCAAGAGGAGAATTTACTTTAGCATGTTCTGTCATTGTTCACTTCTAGGTGTTGATCATAAACCATGGATAAAGTAATTGAAACGATAGCTAAACACTCAAGATTAATTTTATTATTAACCTCCCCTAGGGGCTCTGTTAATAAAGAATGGCCATAGAAAGTGATTATCAGTATGTGCTGGATCAGACAGGTCACTAATCAGAGGGGATTTGTGTTCCTAATTGAATTTAGCAAGTCTCCTCTAAGCAGCTTGTTGAATTTTGAGTCAGGAATTACCATTGTAAGGTTATGATTTTTTTTTCAAAATTTTGACACATAAATATGTTATGTACTTACTTATTTCTGTTATCTTACTAAATGGTTATTTAATGTTTGCTTATGTTAATATATGAATATTTATTGTAGATAAAAAATGTCTAAAAAAGTTTAAAAGGCTTGTAAACAAGACTCATCAAAGTTGAAAGGGACATCTTTCATCAACATATTGCATAAAAGCTTTGTTATTTGAGAAATATCCTTTATGAAATGACAGTAAGATCCTACATGTCCTAGAAAACTATTTTCATTTTTCACAGAATCGATGATTTCAATTTTTGCTCTGTTCACTTCAATTCCTTTGGCTGAGATTCGATGTCCAAGAACAATGCCTTCTTTAATCATGAAATCACTTTTCCCAATTTAGGACCAAGTTCGTCTCTTTACATCTTTATAACACCAAGGCTAAGTTTGATAAACAATCATCAAAGGAGGTCACAAAAACAGAAAAGTCATCCATAAAGAGTTCAATGATTTTCTCCACCATGTCAAAAAAGATGGAAATCATGCATCTTTCAAATATGGTAGGCATTCTCCAGAATAGAAAAGGACCATGAGGGCAAGTAAAGGTAGTCTTCTCTTGACCCTTAGGTGCAAATGGATTTTGATTGTATCCAGAGTAACCACCAAGGAAGTAGTATTATGGATGGCCAGCAAGTTCATCCAATATTTGATCGATGAATAGCAAAGGAAAATGATCCTTTCGAGTAGCTTTGTTTAATTTTCTATAATCAATACATACTCATCATCCTGAGACTATTCTTGTGGGAATGATTTCATTGTTTTCATTTTTCACATTAGTCATATATGCATCTTTTCTTAGGTACAACTTGTACTGGGCTTACCTAAGGACTATCAAAAATTAGACAAATGATTCCGGCATCAAGCCACTTAAGTACCTCAGCTCTTATGACTTCCGTCATGTTTGGATTTAAACAGTGCTGGTGTTCCACAATTGTTTTGAAATTTTCTTCCATCAAAATTTTATGCATGCAGATTAAAAGACTTATTCCTTTGATATTAGAAATAGACCAACCTAAGGCAGTCTTAACCTTTCTTAAAACACATAGCAGCTTCTCCTATTCTGATTCACTCAAAGAGGCTGAGAGAATGACTAGAAGTGTAGAAGAATCCCTTAAAAATGCATATTTGAGATGGGGAGGTAATGCATTTTATTCAAGAGTAGGCAACTTAATCATTGAGGGAATTATTTGTGTTTGTCCTTTTCCAAGTTCTTTAACTCTTTACTTCTTGAAGAAATTAGTAGTAGGAATTGCTTCCAATGAGACAATGCATGCTTTGATTTCTTCATTTTCCATAACAATAGATTATCCTTTGACACGCAAGCTTCGAGAGGATCTTCTGGATGGGTTTTGAAAACCTCTTTTGTTACAAACTGATCAATGGTGTCCACTTGAAAACAAGTCTTGGCTTCATATGGAAATTTCATTTCCTTGAAAACATTGAAAATGACTTGTTCGTCATGGTCTCTCATGGTTAATTCCCCTTTTGCACATCAATCAAAGTCCTTCCTATGGCAAGGAATGGTACCAAGAATGATAAGAAATTCTTGATCTTCTTCTATGTCCAAGACAAGGAAGTCTATAGGGAAAATGTACTTGTCAACCTTGACAAGCACATCTAAAATCATGCCTCTTGTGTATTTTATGGACATATTTTTAAGTTGAAGTGAAACTGTAATAGGTTTCGCTTCTCCTAGCCCTACTTGTAAACGAATGATTTTTCCATGCTAGGCTATAAGTATTGTAATTTGGATTTTACAGTTGCGGGTCAAATTTGGAGACAAAGTTTGCTTGTTACAACTAAGTGGGAAAAGAGTCCACCGCTTGATAGTCTATATTAGCATGGCAATTTTGGGAAGAAGTATGAATAGCATTCACCTTTTGATTCCCTAATTGTTGAGTCAAAGTTACTTCGGTCAAGCCATAATAATGCCTAACTCATGCACTCCCATAGTTTTCTTTTGCATCAATCACTCAGAAGGCCATTGGTAATTTTTTGATTCTATCTCTTCCAATAGTTTGTATGCTTCATCAATGGTTTCCACCATAAGCGCCTCTCGAGCTACAGCATCAACAAAGGCTTTAATGTTTTCACTTGTTTGGTCTTGAGAAGTGTAATCCGATATAACTTTAAGTATAAGGTTGTCATAAGTAATAAAATTCGGTAAATTTGAGGTCGATTCCATAGGGAAAAGGTGTTTGCAAAGTCTAGTATATTAGTTAAACTATTTATTTAAATATTTACATATTTTACAGCATTTTTTCATTTTATGATTTTTGTGATTTTAGAATTTCAATAATAAGAACTACAACTAATTCAAAATGGAAATTTAATAATAAGTTCATTTAATTTAACAGAGTAACAACAACAATAATAACAATGCTGAGGATCAAAGGTTTTGTTCTGCCGATTAACTTAAATATTTTTTAGATTTTCTAAGCTATTTATTAAAAGGATTAAGAATGCATTATGTTATCTTCTGTTGATAATAAATCGAGTATTATCAAGCATTTACTATGCCAGTTTATGTCTATAATGTAGCAAAAATTTAACTTAATAAACAAGCATGATTTCAATATTACTTAACGAAAATAACAAATAAAATGATAAGTTAAGCATTTAACATGTCATTCCCTGTCTATGGTTAATCAAGGTCCTCCTAAGCATTATCCATGCTAGCCTAAGTTGATGATAAATTAAAATCCAATTTTGCAAGGACTCTAGCTAAAGTAATAGTAAAATCTTAAGTTTTCTAAGAAAATAATGTTGGCATTATAACTGCTTAGAAAGCTAAGAAAAATTAAAAATATTTAAGATAATTTTGTCAAAATTTTCCCATTTCTCCACAACTAAAGGGAAAATTTAAAAAACATATTTAAAAGAAAAACACTCAAGATATTATTAAGCATAATTTTTACAACATAAATTAGAAACTATTTTACACATAAACTAAAAACTTAAGTTAAAAACAAAACAAAAAGCTAAACTATTTATTTAAATAGTAACTTTTTTCTACATAGAGGGTTACGAGGCATGGTGGATTAAAGAAGTACTTATAGGCCAAGATTTGGAACTATTTAACAAGCAAATTGCCATTTTAAATAATTTTTTAACTATTTGTTTTGACAATTTTTGATGCAATTTGCATAATTGATTTGACAAGCAAATCAAGGGCTTGTTGTGTAATTGTAATACCCCGAAGTTAATTAAGTGTAATTAGAGTGTTAAATAGTGAATTAGTGTGCCATAATGAGTATTATAAACTTAATTTGATTATTTTGTGAAAATTAAGTAAACTTATGTTATTTTACTCTTTTAATAATTTTTAATTATTCTAAGTTATTTTTAATTGTTAATTGAAATATTTAACAAAGCAATTTGATTTGAAAAACAGTGTGCTGTTGCACATAGTTCTGTGCAACCACTTTTCTCTCTTTTCCTCTATTTATTTCATTCTCTCTCTTTCCTCTCATTTCTCTCACTCGCTCACTCTCTCTCCTCTCTCACTCTCTTGGCCACTCTTACTCTCTCTCATTCTCTCTCTAAAATTTTGAACCAAATTTTAATTTCAAGCTTCAGGTTAGTAGATTGAAGGCTCGGGAACGAGATTCAACAACAAAAACATTGTTTTAAAGCTTCGATTCAAGGTTAGTTTTAAATTTCCTAAACTTTTTCAATTTTTCAAATTTTCTTGCATTTTGAAATCTAAGAGTTTCTAAGCTTAGAAAAGCTTCAATCTAAGTTAGATGGACTTAGATTAGCTAGAATACAAACCTTGTTTCAACAAAAACAGATTGAAATCAAGATTTTTCATTTTTTCTCTATTTTTTTCTATTTTTGGATTTATTTGAAAATCTTGTTTAAAACTTGTTTTAATCCATTAAAAAGTGTTCTACTATGATTTTCTATTGTTTATGATGATTTCCTATGCTTGAGGATTGAGAAAACAAGTTGGATTGGAGAATTGGGCTCGGGGAGAGCCGAGACTCATGCGTGAAAATTTTTGGAATTTCCCAGATCGGCAGGCCAAAGTTGACTTTTGGCAAGCCGGATTCATCCGACCGACAGGCCGAACTTGAGAATGTTTGGCCGACCGGACTTAGTCTTCCGGCAACCTAAACTGTACAGTTCGGCCGGCCGAACTAGGGGGACCGGCAAGGCAACCGAATCTAAACCCAATTTTATGATTTTCACCTATTTTCACTGTTTTGAACCCTTATTGAAATTCTAACTTTATAAAATGATTTTATAAACCTAAATGGCACACTAGGACACCATGGGATGATTTGATTACATAGGATACCTCGGATTAGATACTAATGAACTAAGTTACTATGCGTTTAGGATATGTTCCTGGATCCGCGGAGCTAACGTATAGTGGACCGGGATTACGGTGTGGGACACCGACACGGATATCAAGGTAGGACTTCTACCCCTTTTCTTTGGTAGTCCTATTTCAAAATGATTTTGACCAAAAAAGGATTTTTATTAAATGTTTTCAATGACTAATTGGGAAATGATTTTGTTTAAATATCTTTACAAGCAGTTGCTTGAGAAATGTTCATAATGAATGTAAATAATTATATTTGGTAAACAGAGATTTTAATAATTAAAGAAAGATATATGGGCATGATGCCATAACAGAGATCGGGTCGTGTAGTGAACGACCTTGGGGGCAGGTCCCGAAACCCAACTGGGCCACTTCGGTGGTGAGTATTTGGTTTGCCCGAGAGAATAAAAAATGTACTCTTGACAAACTGTTTTTAATGGGATTTTAGTAAATGAAAATATTTATTTGATTTATTTAATTATTTATTTATTAAGAAAGTTCTATTTGAATATTTATCTGTTTATTTATTTTGAAATGTAGTCCTACTGAGCCTTTCGCTCACGTTTTTATTGTTTTAAAATCTTACCCTTAGGTGGATATCAGCTTAGGATTGGAAAAGAGTCCGCTGACCAGAATTACGACCAGTAGAAGATTTGGGTAGGTTGTAGTACAAATCGAGGCATGTAAGATCTTTAACTTTCTTTTATTTTTGGACTATAGTTGTATGGTATTATTGTCAGTACTACATGTGTGTGCACAATATGTGGGCCAGTGGGACCCATACTGGTTCCACCCCATATTTAAAGATTTTTATTGTTCTCTTTATTTGTTTAATTACTTTGATGGTTTATTTTATTTCCTTAATTTATTTTATTATAATCAAACGATTTTAAAATTATTTCATTTTTATTTATAAATTTAATTCTAAAACCTCAATTTTTAACTAAATCTTTATTTGATTATCTTAATTAATCTACCACTTCACCTCCCGCACTCCTGGGCGTGACAGTAATGTAGCACAAATCTAGTGCTAATCTAATTCAGGCACATTAACGAGAGAAAATAAACAAATTTACATGTGAAACAACACCAAAAGAGCACCTTTGGCCTTTGGATGTGGCAGAATGCGAGTGTTTATTACACGCACCAGTCTGATTGACGGAAAGGAGATGCTTAAGTCAACTGAGTATGCCCCATGAAATTGTGTGTATGAAGTGGCCTATCAGCCACTTTCCATCCTCCACATGTTTAGAGCACTCTCTGCTTGTCAGTCATCTAATTGTTTGATCCAACGGCTCCCATTGATTTCGAAATTAAAAATTTCAAATTTATTTCCTTTTCTTTTCTTATAAAAACTGAACCTAATAAATATTTGTTTATCACATTTTGTCCAATTCTTACCAAATTAATTACATGTTTGAGGATTTAAAGATTTAGAAGGGAAAAATATTTACAACACAATTAAAATTAAATACAATGTAAATAAAATTTAAATCAAAATAAATAAATTAAAATTGGACTAAACTAAAAGAAAATAAAATTAGTTGAAACAAAACAAAATTAATTAAAAGCAAATTAAAATTTCAAGAACAAAGCCCATTTTTGTGTATAAAATGTGGTAAAATAACTTTATAAAGTTATTAAACAACTTATTTTATTAAAGGATATAGTAAGGATTGAGATAGTAAAACTTGTTGTTATCTATAGTTGATAGTTTCAATTAAAAGTTAAGGATGATTCTGTGATTTATTCAATAGCTATTGATTTAGTAGTGGAGAGGGATTTTTTATCTAGTTTTATTATCATTCATTTTCAGAGTTTTATTTTATTTGTGTTTTCTTTTATTTAATAATTTAGTTAATAATCAAACATCTAATTTGTGTCTAATTTTAGTGTGTCTTAGGATTTAGAGTCGATAACTAATTAATTAGAACCAATGCTTAGCGAGAACAACACTTACTCACACCTATACTTAACAACGACCATATTTTTAGCAAGCTTTAATTTGGTACTCCATTGGAACCTATCAACTTTTAACTCCCTTGCTGAGGACTACCACTACCTTCACCCCTTCACTCTAGAAATATGAGCATGCCTTTTCCAAAGAAGTTCAAGCATCTGTAAATGCCCCTTACAATCCGTTTACAAATCTAGATGACCACATCAAGATTTGTGAGTCCCATATGGTGTTCTATGGAGTATATAGAGAAGTTATGTATTGAGCCTTCATTTAGACACTAACTAGATTGGTGAGGCATTGGTTTAAAACGTAGAAACTCAATAATACCACCGGTTTTGATAATGTTAGGATGACTTTTCAAACTAGTTTGTTGATGTGTAAGCTTTACCATCATCAAAGGAAAAGATCAACTTCCTGACTTAGGGGCCGAACGAGTCAAAGGAATGGCTAACGAGTTTCACATAGGGAATGGCCTCAATGAAAAACACCTCTAAAGCTGTCACCCTTATGGGAATATTTAGTAGCATGCATACATATATCCGATTCAAGATCAATCTCGACTACAAAGGGGCAAAGGCTTACAAGGAGCTTTTAGAGAGTGTTTGTAGCCTCATTAACCATGAAAAGGAAAACAGCCTTACTTTCAAAAGGGCGACCTCTAGCAACAGTTGGTGGGAAATTTCACAAGATGGAAAAAAGTGCAACAATTCCCAAGCTCAGGGCTCTAGTCCTAAGTTGCCTATTTATTAGCCCTGACCAAGCCAATCTGGTAGTCAAGCTATTATCACTAACAACGTGAAGCAACAAAGACAAGAAGACAATAAATCTTGATTGCAATAAAGGTATGACAACTATCATGATCTCAACATCCCAATCGATGACATATATGCCAAGAAAATGGATAAGTCCTACTTCCAATGTCTAGCCCTCATGTGGTTTAACCCCAATAAAAGGAACTAGAATAAGTTATGTTCCATAGAGATGCCAGACATTACATGAGCTAGTGTGCAAACCTCAAGAACAAGATAAAGAGGATGATACGTGAAGGTTAGCTATTGGAGTATAGAGCCAATAGCAGAAATAATAGAATGAATGACAAAAGGAACGATCACAAGGATGATCAGAGAGATGACGATTGGTGTCTTGATAACGATCATCGAGATAACAACATAAAGCCCATTGGGGAGATTCGTGCCATCTTCATGGGACCCTACCATGGTAGGGACTCTAGAAGACCATAGAAGAATTATAACCATGAGGAGAAAAAAAAAAGTACCAACAGAGGATTCTAAATCTCTCGACCAATAAACCAGCCAAGTGATAAAAATTTGAAGCAACAGAGATCATTTCCTTCGAGAATAATGCAAATATCACTTCCCATAGAACAATGCTTTGGTGGTCGAGGTGATGATTAACAACTATATAGTTTCTCAAATTTTGGTTGACAGCGGGAGCTTAGTAGGCATAATATATCTCGAATGCTTAAAGAAGATGAGAATCTCCCAAGTTTAGATAACTCTGAATTATAATCCTTTGTACAGTTTTACAGTAGATAACATGATCCCCAAAAGAATGATCTAGCTACACATCACAATTTTATAGGAAAAGCCTAAGGTGACTATAGTGGTCTCTAACTTTTTTGTTGTTAAGGGCCAAGCAATTCAACTTAGTCATTTAAAAGCCAGCCCTTAGAGCCTTAAAGGCCACAACATTTATCTACCACCAGAAGGTGAAGTTCCCAAGTTCCATACTCAACATGGGGTCGACAAGATGAAAGGAAACCAATACGAGTCACGGTTAACCTATTTTAATGTGGTCCATACATATGCTACTTCTTGGAGAATGGAGATGCGCATGCTGAGCTTGGGACCAATAAACAAAGACATAGATCTATGGTTGGAAGAAGAGATCACAGGTATAAAGCCTGCAAAGGAATTGGTAGAGATAAAGATGGATGCCCAAGGGCCCATGAGGTCCTTAAGATTAGGACTAGATTAACAAAAAGAATAGGAGACGAGCTAACAAAGTTCTTGAAAGATAATCTTAACATCTCCACCTAGACACATGACGATGTGGAAGGGTTTGACCCTAAGGTTGCATTTCAAAAGCTCAATAGTAACCCAAACTACCCTCTAAAAAGACAAAAGTGAAAACCTATAAACCTAGAGAGTTATAAAGCGCTAAGGGAAGAAATCATCAAGCTGATTAAGAATGACTTCATCAGAAAGTCCTATTATCCTGACTAAATCTCAAATATAGTGCCTATTAGTAAGCCAAATGGAAAGTGGAGAACATGCATCGACTTTTGGTGACCTAAATAAAGCTTGTTAAAGGATAGTTTTTTACTTCCAAGGATTGACCAGCTAGTAAATGCAGTGGCAAGGCACAAATTGTTGAGCTTCATGGATGCCTATTTAGGCTACAACCTGATCCTTATGCATTAGCTAGACCAGGAGAACACCTCTTTCATTGTTGATAAAGGTCTATACTATTACATGGTAATGCCTTTAGGTCCAAAGAATGTAGGCACAACATATCAACATATGGTGAACAAAATATTTTCCAAGAAAATAAGCAAAACAATAGAGGTATATATCAATGATATGTTAGTCAAGAGTATGAAGGCAAGTCAAGTGTGTGAAGGCGAGCTAGCAGGTGGTCCACCTAGACAAGATGTTTCAAATTTTAAGAAGCTCAACCCTTTTAAGTGTGCATTTAGGGTAGCATCAAGCAAGTTCATGTGATTCATGGTTAGTTGCCAAGGCATAAAGGCAAACATCATGAAGAACCAAGCTCTTCTCGACGTAGAGGCTCTGAGAAACTTAAGGAAGTATAAAATCTTACAAGATGTGTGGTTGCTCTGAACAAATTGATCCCCAAGGCGATATAAGTACATCCAATTTTTTGATGCCTTAATGGGAAGAAAGTTGTTTGAATGGACGGCAAAAGGTGACAAGCTATTCAAACATCTCAAGGGGTAAATAGGGAAGCCCCCTCTGCTTTCTAAGGCCTTATTTGTTTCATGGACTAGATTGATTTATTAGACTCGAAGTGTACTTAATAGCCCTATGCATTTAGTATAGGCAAAATTCAAATTAATAGAATCAAATCAACATGATTCTAAACCCATTTTTTAGAATTCTCCCTCCCCCCTAAATTCTCTCAACTTGGATCGATATTCTACATTAAAAGTTACCTTTTCTCTCTCTTATACTTGAGGAAAAAAATATTATAACTTTTTCATTTGATATCCCTTTTTTAGATAGTAAAAGTTACTTTCAATTTATCTCGCCATTTATGAACATGCCTTAAGTTTGATATTGATTCGTGATGAAAACAAGGTCAAGATGAAAATAAGGTTTATCTCCCAGTATATTATGCTAGTAAGCATCTTCTCAATGGAAAAACAAGATACTCAATGATAGAAAAGCTGGCCTTAGCTTTAATTATGTCATCCAAGAAGCTAAAGTAATACTTGTTGGTGCATAAAATTGTGGTTTTAACCAACTACCCTCTTACATAAGTATTGCTAACGTTAGAAGCTTCTAATCAACTCTTGAAGTGGTTAATCAAGCTTAGTCATTTTGATATTAGTATAAGCCTCGCACTATAATCAAGGGTTAGGCCCTTGTTGACTTTGTGGCTAAATTCATTACTAGGTCAAGCAAGTAAAAAATGGAGGTAGGTAAGAAACCACCAAAGTGGTTGCTTTATGTCGATGGTTCCTCCAATAAGAATGGATCTAGGGTAAGCCTGATTTTAACTAGTCTAGAGGGGCATAAGATCATAACAAGACTTAGGCTAAAGACAAGGCAATCCTAGTAGGACTTCGGCTTGCCCACCATATGACGGTCAAACCATTGATTAGCTATAGCAACTCTCAGCTCGTGCTGAATCACATTAAGGATGAGTATAAGGATAAGGAATAGAAAATGATCTCTTATCTAAGCAAGGTGAAGGAAGAGCTATCAAAATTCTAAGCCTATGAAATCCAACAAGTGCACAAGCTAAGAATAGTAACAAAAATGCTTTAGCTCAACTCACAACTTCAAAGGATTCCGAGCTACTTAAGGTCATTTCTATCAAGGTGCTGGAGGTCGTGACAATCGTTGAAGAAGAAAAAGAGGCGGCCATGCCTATCGTACGAAGAGATAGTTAAATGACCTCTATTATTAGGTATTTGATCAATAGAGAGTTTCTTGCCAACCCAATAGAGGTGAAAAGAAGACGTTATAGGTTGGCTTGATATCATCTACATGATGGGATTCTATACCACGAGGTAATTCCTCTCCCTTTCCTTAATGCTTAAACAAATGTGTGGCTCAGAAGGTTCTAAGAAAAATTCATGAAGGCCTATGTAGAAACTACTACTATGGGGGTAGTCATTGGTGTTCAAAATGCCGAGACAAGTGTACTGGTGGCGAATTCTAAAGAAAGGCACTATAGAGCATGCTCGAAAGTGCGATAAATGTCAACACTATGCCACTGCCCCTATAGCTCATAGATCAGGGTTTTGGACTCGCAAGAATAGGCTAATGTTATGCCTAAAAGTAAACACTAGATGAATTCTTGTTCCTTCTTTTAACAAGCAAGTAAGCCAACCTCCACTAGAGAACTTGACTTCGATCCTTAGCCCTTGGCCATTTGCAAAGTGGGGAACTGATATCCTAGGGTCATTCGTCGTAGCACCTGGAGGATTCAAGTTTGTCATAGTACCTGTCAACTACTACACCAAATGGGCAAAGGCCAAGACATTTATGTCAATTGCATAGGCAAACTGCACAAGTTTTATCTGGACAAACATTGTGTGTCATTTTTGCATGCCTTATTCTCTTCTCTTTGATAATGGCAAGCAGTTTGACAATGCCAAGATGAGAGAATTTTATGATGACCTCGACATTCATAAGAACTTCTCAACTATGATCCATCCTTAATTCAATGGTCAAGTTGAAGTAGTGAACAAGATCATTAAGTACACATTGAAGATAAGGCTTGACGACTTAAAGGGCAAATAAGCTAAGGAGTTTCCTAAAGTCCTATAGGCTTATAGGACAACGAGCATAATCATGACTAGGGAAACACTATTTTCCCTGATATATGGCATTGAGAATGTTCTCCCTATCAAAATGATCACCTGATGAGTCGAGTGTTTGGATATAATGAAGAGGAGAACTGACAGTTAAAGGACCTATAGCTCGATTCACAGCTTTGTCTCGTAGCTTATCAATAAAGAGCTGTAAGATACTATAATAAAAAGGTCAAGGAGACAAGGTTTGCTAAAGATGACTTGGTCTTTAGACAAGTGACTAAAAAATTCCAAGAGCAACAACATTGGCCTTTATATCCTACTTGGAAAGGTCCTTATAGGATCCAAGATGTCATCAAGCTTGGAACTTATATTCTAAAATCACTAATAGGCCGTCGTCTTGTACATCCTTAGAATGTTGAGCATTTGCGCCCATATTATCAATAAGTAGAAGCCTCGACTATCTATCCTTTAGTTAGTTTTCTTTGCTTGTGAAGATATTTAGCCTCTAGAACACTTGGTATGCTATTTATAACTTACTAGAGATTGACACTTTACTACCAAAGGCACATTCAATTAAAAAAAAAATTCCAAAGGAGTTATTTTAGTTATTTTATCTCTTATGTTCAATTATGCTTTGTTAATTACTTTGTTGTTTCAAACTTGATGTCTAGAACTAAGAGACAGACAACTTTAACATTTGGGCAGTAAGCGATGAGGCAAAAGGCCCATTACAGTCAAAGACCCCAAGAAGCCAAAGGCTTATCATAGTTGAAGCTAAAGTCACCCCATAAGGGTTCAATCAAGTTTGGATTATTGAAGCCAAAGGCCTTGACTTCAACGCTTTGGAAAATTTAATAGAAATTTTCTAACTCTATGGTAACCTTGACATTATAAAGTAACCTTATCGAAGGTATCATGCAATATCACAATGAAAGGAATTTGATAAAGCAAAATACAAAGGGATATATATATATATATATATATATATATATATATTTAAGGCAAAAACAATCATTACATGTCTAGGGCCAAAGGCCCAATGTCTCAATTAAAAAAAAATTCCTTTACTTCTTAGGTCAGTCCCTTCCCTTTGAAGTCTCGCCTCTTCTTAGAGCAGCATTACCCTCAATCTTCTTGGCATCATCAATAGGAGTCAAGGCTTCCTCAACATAGAGAAAAGCCAAATCCTAATTAGGGTGAGCGTGATGGATCTGGCTCACTATTTGTTCCCAGCCAATTTAAGGATTACTTTTTAGAGGTTATTAAACTTCTTAGAAGATCTATATCAACTGCCTCCGACTCTCTCACCGCAATTGTCTTCTTAGCCTCCTCCCTGCTTGCTTCAAAGCCTTTCTTGTGAGCTGAGGCCAACAACTACTCCTTTTCCTTCTCAACCTCGACTTTCAAGTCCTCGAACCTTTCTAAGAGCTTGGCATTCCTTTGGTGTTCTACCAAAAGCAACACTAAAGTTTTGGCATGCTTATTCTTGGCATCGTGGACAACGAGCCTTTCGTCCTTGAAGAAACCCTTAAGGGCCTTTATCCCCTTATTGGGTCCCTCAATCTTTTTAACAAGCTATTTAAGAACACCGTACGAGATCAAAGCCATCGTTGGCAACAAAAAATAACAAGTTAGCAAACAAACAAGGTGACTAGGTGGCCGAGGTAACAAAATTGCACATGCCTTAACTTGGTGGAAGATCTGTGAACATTAACAGTCAAGGATAGATACACTCTTAGTTGTTGCCCAATCTTTGTCAAAAATAAACTTGTAAATTACTTGGAAGGCGAGTCATAAATGGGGAGCCAGCTTAAGCATGGAATCTACTTAGGTGTCTAATAAATCAGCCACTACAAAGTTAACGTCCTTGACTCGGCTATCTAGGAGAAGATGTAGATCCTTCTCTAGAGGAAAAGAGGGGAGATCTAACACCTCATACACTTTTGGATGCGTCTTAGAATAACAACCTTGAGAAAAAGTGTTGCCCCTATCTCTTCTTTTTGGCCTAAAAGAGTTCTTCTCCTTTTAGTCGTCACTCACTGAGGGTAAAGCAGCCTTAAATTGGATGGGGTGGAATGCCTCAACCCTATAGGACCTATCTAGTAGGACGCTAGCATAGTCAGGTCTTGTACCTATTACTCATATGTACTTTCCCTCTCTGGTAACCTAGTGGCCCTCAAGAATTTCTCTGTGTCCCTAAATACTCGAACCGAAGGCCTGTTGGAAAAAATAGTACGCAACAGAATTTTAAAATTTTTTATATGAAAGTATTTTCAAGAACACAAGTTTGACACACTATATGTATAAATCAACCAGATCTTACTAACCTTTGTGTGCCGAAAAGCTCTTGCAATCAGTGAAAAGAAGTAACGTTCCAAAAGGACCTCAACCAACTGGCCTTCTTTGCTATTCTCTATCCTCGATCGGAGTGAGTGTGGGCTCACATGTATAGCTCTTGCACCAGGTGACTCTCCTTCCAACCAGTTGAGAAATACCAAAGCCATAATTCGTGATTTGTGAATAATAACTCTCTGGGGAGTTGTAGAGTCTCATTGATAAACTCTCACCCTAGATTTCTTAACTGATCTAAATAATAGTGAGACTCACTTCCCTTTTATAGATGTTGGGCTTAGAAGTCAGTCCTTATCAGATAAGGCCTCAAAAATTTGAATCAGAATGAAATAAGAATCAATATATGATAAAATCTATGTGGAAATGCATGATCCTTTTATCGTCTGGTCGATAAGCCAAACTTGCAGGTCGGCCTGCCGAACCTCCACAATCGGTAGGCCGAACTTAAAGTGCCCAACTTTATTCCCTCCATTGTGGATCTCATAATTTAGACCGTCACCTTAAGAATCGTGTCTTTCACATAATCTGTCCATCATATGCCCAGTTTTTAAAGGTTTAGAATGACAATCTTAGACTTTCATTTGCTTAACATACATTCAACAAATATGAACATAAAGAGGACAAGATTTGATATATGAAATAATAAATAAATTATTTATTGATAAAAATATTTCCAAAAACATATTACATTTTTACATAGAGCAGTAGAAAAACCACCTTTCTATCCTTAATGTGTTCGTACACATATAGTTCATCTACATTTTGTGAGAACCCATAAGTCTTGATCACTTGATTAAATCTTAAGTTCCAAGAATGAGAAGCTTGCTTAAGTCTATATATTGACTTTAGCAGCTTACAAACCTTACCCTCTTGACCCTTAGCCTTGAACCCGTCTGGTTGTTCTACATAAATGGACTCATCAAGATAGCCATTTAGAAAAGCCGTCTTGACATCCATCTGTCAAATCTCGTAATCGATAGCAGCAGCTATGGATAAGAGAATCCGGATGGACTTTAGTGTGGCTACAAATGAAAAGGTTTTCTCGTAATCGATTCCTTCATTTTGTGTGTATCCCTTAGCTACTAGTTTAGCCTTAAAGGTTTTGATTTTTCCATCCACTCCTCTTTGTTCATGTAGATCCATTTACACCCTATGGGTTTTATTTCTTCAGGAAGATCCACAATCTCCCAAACCTGATTAGTCTTTATAAATCTCTCAATTGATCTAAATAATAATGAGACTCACTCCCCTTTTGTAGAGGTTGGGCCTAGGAGCCAATCCTTAGAAGATAAGGCCTCAAAAATTCGAATCAAAATCAAATTTGAATCAATATCTAATGAAATCTGTGTAGAAACGTGTGATCTTTTTATCACACAGTTGGCATGCCGATCTGTCTAATTAACATACCGAACTTGCCCTAACTTGCCCCAACGGCAGGCCGAACCAAAGGATCAGCATAGCAAACCTACAATAAAAATCTTAGCGAATCTTTTATTTTCCACCCGAGATTCTATAGAATAAAGTCTTAGTTTTAATTCAAATAACCCAATAGAGAAGTTATTTAATTAAAACAACTTTATCTAGATAATCTCTAGGAAAATAAATAAATTCCTGATAATTCAGCAAGTTTATCTTGAATTAATTTAAAATTAATCTAACCGATAAACAGACATGAATTATTCGTTTTCGATAATTCAACAAGTTTATCTTAAATAAATTTTATCACAAAATTAATTCAACCAATAAACAGACATGAATTATATGATTTTATTGAATTTCAACCAATCTAAAAAATCTGACATAAGTCACCAATTATTGAAAAAATACGTCGTATCGTTATAGGATTTTTTTGGGCTAGAAAAGGAGACCTAATGGACCTATATAGTTCAAGCTCCCGATAATTATAAAACCAAATATCCCATATATATATTTCATAATTATCAACTCCAATGCTACTCTACTAAAAGCTTGGAGCTACACTTTCAAACTATATAGAATTACGAAGCCCAATAGCTAAGTCCCTATGACATATTATAATGTATCGTATCCCCATAGGATTATTCATAATCGACTTAAGGACAAGTTCTGTCTTACCTTCCTAATTATTTTTATCTTATATTCCATTATCTCACCATCAGAAAACTTACCATTCAAAAATAGTATACCATTCGATTACACCTATATATCTAAATTGTTGAACGTTTCAGTTTTCCAATTATAGGATAACGCATATAAGAGGATATCACTACTCCTAAAGAGGAGCTATGGATTCCATATCTATGAATAATAGGTCTACACAGTCAAGAGTCATGCCTCCAACGTACCGATATGCGTACCACTATTAAAATGTAGGTGTCACCCTTTGGTACATCAAAAGACACAAGTCAAGACAATGGCCCACTATTCATCTCAAGATTAAGATACAATATAAATGATTGTCTAAAGTGAATCAATTTGCCGAGACAAAATTATTAATCCAAATCATTTCACTTTATGTCTCGATCCAACACATCGTCACCTATGACAATATGCCAGCGTTTCTATTCGTGGAGTCCACCTTCAATGGCCAAGACAAACCATCCTCCAATTGGGATATAGAGAACATAACAATCTTTACATGAATAAAGTGCCCAACTTTATTCCCTCAATTGTAGATCTTATGATTTATACCGTCACCTTAAGAATTATGTCTTCCGCATAATTTATCCATCATATCCCTAATTCTTAAAGGTTTAGACCGACAATCTCATACTATTGTTTGCTTAACATACATTCAACAAATATGAATGTAAAGAGGACAAGTTTTGGTATTTAAATAATGAATGAATTCTTTATTGATAAAAATGTCTCCAAAAACATATTACATTTTTACTCCTTAAGGCATACATGTCTAACAATCTCCCACTTGCACTAAGTGAGTAAATATGACAAATCTTACATCCCCATAGCTTCTACTTGTCTCTCGAAGACTCTCATAATGAGTGTCTTCATAAATGGATCAGCTAAATTATCCTTTGACGTGATTTTACACACCATGACATGCCTGCCCTTGATGAAGTCCTTTGTCGCATGATACTTTTGATCAATATGTTTACTTTTCTTGTGAAATCTTGGTTCCTTAGCATTAGCTACCGCCGCACTGTTATCACAGTGTAGTGATACTGCCTAATCCATACCAGAACTACCTCAAGATCCCTAAGGAACTTGCGAAGCCACACTGCTTCTTTTGAAGCATCACTAGCTGCCACATACTCAACCTCCATCGTTGAATCTAAAGTGCAATCTTGCTTCACAGTTCTCCAATTGATGGCACTGCTGCCCAGAGTAAACATAAAACCTGAAGTCGATCTCCTCGAATTCAGACAGGATTGAAAATCTGAGTCAATGTATCCGAGAAGAGTCAAATTCTCAGCTGAATACACAAGCTTATACCCTCCAGTCCTTCTTAGGTACTTGAAAATATGCTTTACCCAACCCAATGGTTTTGTCCCAGATCTGCCTGAAATCGACTTATAATCCCGACAGCATAACAAATATCCAGTCGTGTGCAAAGCATAGCATACATGATACTACCCACTGTTGAAGCATAAGGCATCTTTTCCATGTATTCTCTTTCTTCCTCAGGCTTTGGAAAGTCTTTCTTAGAAAGAGTAATTCCAAGCCTAGATAGTTGCCCACCTTTCTTAGAATATTGCATTGTAACCTCCTAAGAATCTTATCTATGTAGCTGGCCAGGACAAAGCTATTATTTTATTCTTCCTATCATAAAAGATCTGGATACTAAGAAAAAATTAGCCTCATCCAAGTCTTTCATGTTAAACTGTTTGGTCAACCAAAATTTGACGGATGACAATGCCCCAACGTCATTGCCAATTAGTAGAATGTCATCTATATAGAGTAGTAGAAACACTACCTTCCCATCCTTTATGTGTTTATACACACATGGTTCATCCACATTTTGTGAGAACCCAAAAGTCTTGATCACCTAATCAAATCTTATGTTCCAAGAACAGGAAGCTTGCTTAAGTCCATAAATTGACTTTAGCAGCTTACAAATCTTACCCTCCTGACCCTTAGCCTTGAACCGGTCTAGTTGTTCCATATAAATGGACTCATCAAGATAGCCATTTAGAAAAGTTGTCTTTACATGTATCTGCCAAATCTCTTAATCGAGAGCAGCAGCAATAGACAAGAGAATCCAAATGGACTTAAGCATGGCCATAGGCGAAAATGTTTTCTCGTAATTGATTCCTTCCTTTTGCATGTAACCCTTAGCTACCAGTCTAGCCTTAAAGGCTTCAACCTTTCCATCCACTCCTCTTTTCCTCTTGTAAATCCACTTACACCCTATCGATTTTACCCTTTTGGGAAGATCCACAAGCTCCCAGACCTAATTAGTCTCCCTAGAATTCATCTATGTGTTCATAGCCTCTGTCCAGAGTTTCGAATCAACATCCTCCATAGCCTCTACGTAAGTATAATGGTCCCTATCATGTTCATCCAATTCAACCAAGAAGGCCTCCCTATTAACCATATACCTTTCAGGTTGACGCCCGATCCTCCCACTATGCCGAAGCCCCTTAGGCTGTTGTTTTGGTTTGTTTGGTTTTTCTACATTGATTGGAACGGTTTCATAAGGAACCTCTGAAGTGATTGGATCACTCTTTAACTCCTCAAGCACCACTTTACTTTGAGGCTAAAAGTTGTCCATGTAACTCTCCTTAAGGAAAGTTGCGTTAGTTGAAACCACGACTTTATTTTCCTTTGGGTTATAGAAATAACCCCCTTTAGTCCCTTTTAGATATCCTATAAACACACAAACTTTTGAACATGCTTTCAACTTATTTGCATCCTTAAACAAGATATGAGCCAAAACATTCCTATATGCAAATATGGTTTAAGGATGTCTTTTTGCCCTTCCACAACTTGTGAGAAGTTTTAGGGACCGATTTTGAAGGCACATTGTTCAAAAGATAACATGCGGTTTATAGTACATATCCCTAAAAGGATAAAGGCAATGATGAATAACTTGTCATGGACCTGATCATGTCCAATGAAGCCTATTTCTTCTCTCTACTATGCCATTCTATTGCGGAGTACCTGATGCAGTCAAATGAGATAAAATTCCATTCTCTAATAAGTGTCCTAGAAACTCATCAGAAAGGTATTCTCCACTTTGATCGGATCAAAGTGCCTTTATGGTTCTATCCAATTGCTTCTCTACTCTAACCCAAAACTCTCTAAACTTGTCAAAAGTTATGCTTTTATGGTGCATTAGGTACACCTACCCATACCTTGAGTAATTGTCAATAAAAGTGACGAAGTACTCATACCTTCTTCATGCCTGGATGTTCATCGTTCTACAAAGATAACTATGCACAAGTTCTAGAACCCCTTCGACCCTATTGCCCTTAGACCCGAATGGTCTTTTGGTCATTTTACCCTCAAAACAAAATTCACATTGAGGTATAGATTCCACCTTTACGTGACTTAAAGGTCCATCCCTTACAAACCTTTGAATCCTATTCAGGTTAATATGACCAAGGTGCAAATGACAAACATAAGTCTTATTAGAGTGAGAAGTTTTAAGTCTTTTAGAGTTATTACCATTCATCTTAGCATTAAGCAGTAAGTCCATCTTAGGTTTGATACAATATAGATTGTTTTGCATCCATCCAGAATAGATAAAACATTTGTTTTTACGAATCACCACTTTATTATTAAAAGAAATCAAATAGGAGTCTTTAAATAAACAAGCTACAGAAATTAAATTCCTTTTAAATTTAGGAACATAAAAACTTCTCGTAAAATTAAATTCCTATAATTATCAAAATAAAGATGGACATCTCCCACTGCTTTCGCTAAAACCAAGGATCCATCGCCCATTCAAAGCGTGAAGTCTTCATAAAGCAAACTTCTCATTTCTTTGAACCCCTATAGAGAAACACAAACATGATTAGTTGCATTAGAATCTATAACCCAAATGTCACTAGATTCCTTAACTAAAAAACTTTCTAAACACAGAAGATCACACCTACCTCCTTTGGATAGGAAGTCCTTGCAATGCTTCTTGATGTGCCCGACCTTCCCACAAAAGAAGCACTTTAGCTTCTTCGGGTTCTTCTTCTTCTTCTTCTTACTCTTGTTGTTAGAAGGAATAGAAGACTTCCCTTTCTTAGACTATTGTTTCTTTCTATTCCTAGAATTGGGATTGGAACCAAAAGTAGCCGTCAAATTGGCCTCCCCACCAGCAAGAGACTCCTTGATCAGCAGTTTTAACTCTTGTAACTATTTCATTAATTCTGTTAAGGTCATATCCCGCCTATTGCTCAAATTAAATGTAGCTCAAAACAAAATAAATTCCTTTGACAGAGTCTCAAAGACCATGTCAACTAAGTTTCAACATCAATGTCAGCTCTATTGGTTTATGCCTCAGTGAGGTAACCCATGACCAACATCATGTGCTCCTTTACAGATGTCCACATTCTCTACTTATAGTTTAAGAGTTTCTGAAGCACCCCTTGCCACTTAGTTAAGGTCTGGCCTCCAAACATATTTTCCAGATAATCCTCATGTTGAGCTTGCAGCACGTTGTTTATGCTGGCCATAACATAGCAACGTGCATGATTGTTTGCATCTTTCCAATGATCATATGCTTGGAATTGATTGTTGGTGGAATCTCCCACACGCTCGGGAGGACAAGGGGTTGTCAGCACAAATTTTAGTTTCTCAAAGGAGAGGATGATATTCAGGTTCTGTTTCCAATCATTATAATTCTCTCTAGTTAATTAGTTTATGTTAAGTATCAAAAATAAAGTGTTTTTAGGCATTTTTAATCTACAATAAAGAATCATATACCAAACATAAGCAAACATAGCATAATAATTTAGTAAGATAACGCAATCATGTAAAAACATACAAATGTGTTTATGTGTAAAAACCTTGAAAATATCACAACCTTAAAACGATAATTTCTAATTCAAAATTCAACAAGCTCCTAGGGGAGTCGTGTCAAATTCAATCAGGAACACAGATCCCCTCTCGATTAATATATGCCATCCAGAATCCGTGTGATCCAGCATATATTAATAATTATTTCTTTGGCCATTAATTTTATTTACAGAGTGCCTAAGGGAGGTTAATAATAAAATTAAAATGAGTGTATAACTATGGTTTTAATATTTTATCCATGATTTAGAATCACTACCTTGGGGTGTGCAATGATAAATCATGCTAACTAGCTTATCCTCTCAGAGATCCCACCTGGTGCATGATGAGTCCCTTCCTAAGGGTCAGAACCACCATGTGCTACCTATGGATCAATGATGGAGGCCTTAAGTCCTCTCTTTGAAAACCTTCTCCCATTCAATCTTTTGAAATCAAGGTTTTATTTTAAAAACATGCATGAAAAATTTTAAATTGTGCAGCACTCCCTATTCTATATGGCATGTTATCAATATACATGGCAAATCATATTATAATGCAGACAAGCAAAGCAAGCAAGCAAAGCTACAAGCAAAATAATAATAAATAACCATAATATGATGGTCCAATCCTAGAGAATAGAAAATAAAGATTAGAAGAGAATAATCGAATCATTTTTTCAATTCTTCATCCTTGAATCCTCAAGATGTATCCTCCTTCATTTAATGCCCATCTTCAAGTCTTCAATCCCGCATAGATCAAATACTCCATATTTCTGGTCATATCCAAATTTTAATGTTTCTCAGAATTGTCACAAAAATAAAATTAAAATTGCATGGAAAACTGCACCTTTTCTTGGAAAAATTTCTAGCTCTCTGTTGGCAAGCCAATCTAGGATCGACCTGCCGATCTTTTCAAGTCGGCTGCTAGTCATGACAGTTCAACCGCCAGTCATGATAGTTCAGCTTGCCGCCAGAGCCACTTGATTTTTGCCCCGCTGACAACCTACCAAACCTTACGTTCAGCCTGTCGATCTATGACCATTGGCCTGCCGAAGTGGAGGGTTTGGTGCATCGACCGAGTAGAAACCACCCTTTTTAGAAAATACAATTTCTAATACAATTTATCAATTTTATTTTCAATAATTCAAAAACATAATATTAGATACTCAGGAAATATCTCGGAATGCCATCATCTATCTTCTAAATCCTCTTCTAGATTTGTCTTCTCGAAATGATTATTTAATTACAAAATTCTTACAAATTTAAAATTAAATAATAATTCCTAGACGAAGATGATAGTCTACCATCTAATTACATGAAAAACCTAGATACACATTCTAACCTCTAAGGAACCATAACCGGTATAAATTAATTAATTAATTAATAATTAAATAATAATTTAATCAACCATAATTAATTTATAAACATTCACCACATAATCCATGGCAACATATAAAAAAAAATATAGAAACCTAAAGTGCCAATTGTCTATAAAATTAAATTCAAGCATAGGAGAGATAAAGATCACTTAATTTATACATATAGCATGATCACAAACTCGTAATTTATGTAAAAACTTGTCTCTAATACAAATTGTTAGAAAAATAGTGTGCACAGAAGTTTAAAAGTTTTTATATCAGAGTATTTTCTAAAACACAAGTATGACACGCTATATGCATAAATTAACTAGATCTTACTAATCTTGTAAATGCTGAACAGCTTCCCCAATCAGTGAAGAAAAGTAATGTTCCAAAAGGACCTCAGCCAACTTACCTTCTTTGCTATTCTCTATCCAAAATTAGAGTGAGTGTGGGCTCACACGTACAGCTCTTCCACTAGACAACTCTCCTTCCAACCAATTGAGAGAATCCAAAGCTAATGTTCTTGATTTGTGAACAAGAGCTCTTAGAGAGTTTCAGAATCTCACCAGCAAAGTTTCACTCTTAATCTATCATTTGATCTAAATAATAATGAGACTCACTCCCCTTTTATGGAGGTTGGGCCCAAGAGTCATCCTTATCAGATAACGCCTCAAAAATTCAAATAGAATCAAATTTGGATCAATATCTGATGAAATCTACATGAAAATACGCAATCTTTTTATCACGCGGTCTGTATGTCGATCTGTCTAACCAGCATGCCAAACTTGTCCCATCGTCAGGCCGAACTAGAGGATCGGCATGCCAAACCTACGATAAAAATCTTAGTGACTCTTTTATTTTTCACCCGAGATTCTATAGAATAAAGTCTTTATTTTAATTCAAATAACCCAATAGAGAAGTTATCTAATTAAAACAAATTTATCTAGATAATCTCTAGGAAAATAAATAAATTCCTGATAATTCAACAAGTTTATCTTGAATTAATTTTATCACAAAATTAATTCAACCGATAAACAGACATAAATTATCTAATTTTATCAAATTTTAACTAATTTGATAAATTCGACATAAGTCATCAATTATTAGAAAAGCATGTCGTCTCGTTATAGGATTTTTGTGAGTTAGCAAAAGGGACCTGATGGACCTATATAGTTCAAGCTCCCGATAATTATAAAACCCAATATCCCATATATATATTTCCTAATTATTAACTCTAACGCTACTCTACTAAAAGCTTAAAGTTGTACTCTCGAACTATATAGATTTACGAAGCCTATATAGCTAAGTCTCCATGACATATCATAATGTATAGTATTCCTATAGGATTATCCATAATTGGCTTAAGGACAAGTTCTGTCTTACCTTCTCGATTATTTTTATCTTACGTTCCACTATCTCACTATCGAAAAACTTACCATCTAAAGACAGTATACCATTCGGTTACACCTATGTATCCAAATTGTTGACCGCTCTAGTTTTTCAATTACAGGATAACACATGTAAGAGGATATCACTACTCCTAAAGAGGAGCTATAGATTCTATATATATGAATAAAAGGTCTACGCTATCAAGAATCATGCCTCCAACGTACTGGCAGGCGTACTACTACTAAAATGTGGGTGTCACCCTTTGGTACATCAAAAGACACAAGTCAAGATAACAGGCCCACTATTCGTATCAAGATTAAGATATAATACAAATGATTGTCTAAAGTGAATCAATTTGTCGAGACAGAATTATTAATTTAAATCAATTCACTTTATGTTCTGATCCAACACATCGTCACCTATGACAATGTGCCAATGTTTCTACTCGCAGAGTACACCTCCGATGGCTAAAGCAAACCATCTCCCAATAGGGATATAGACAACATTATAATATTTGCATGAATAAAGCGTCAAACTTTATTACCTCAATTGATGATCTTAAGATTTAGACTCTCACCTTAAGAATCGTGTCTTCCGCATAATCTGTCCATTATATGCCCAATTCTTAAACGTTTAGATTGACAGTCTCAAACTATTATTTGCTTAGCATACATTCAATAAATATAAAAGTAAAGAGGACAAATTTTGGTATATAAATAATGAATGAATTCTTTATTGATAAAAATGTCTCCAAAAACATATTACATTTTTACTCGTTAGGGCATACATGTCTAATATCAGCTAAAACCAAGGATCCATCGCCTATTTGAAGCATGAAGTCTTCATAGAGCAGACTTCTCGTTTCTTTGAACTCCTATAGAGAAACATAAACATGATTAGTTGTACTAGAATTGATGACCCAAATGTCATTAGATTCCTCAACTAAACAAGTTTCTAAATACAGAAGATCACACTTACCTCTTCAGGAAAGGAAGTCCTTGTAATTTTTCTTGATATGCCCAACTTTCCCATAGAAGAAGCACTTGAGCTTCTTCGGGTTCTTCTTTTTCTTTTTCTTGCTCTCATTGTTAGCAGGAACAGAAGACTTTTCATTCTTAGCCCGTTGCTTCTTTCCATTCCTAGGGTTGGGATTGGAACTAGAAGCAGCCACCACATTGGCCTTGCCACCTGTAGAAGACTCCCTGATCAGTAGTTCGGACTCTTATAATTGTTTCATCAATTCTGTTAAGGTCATATCCTACCTATTACTCAAATTAAAAGGAGCTCTAAATAGAATAAATTCCTTTGACAAGTCTCAAAGACCATAGTCATCTGAGTTTCAACATCGATGTCGGCTCCATTGGATTATGCCTTAGCGAGGTAATCGATGACCAACATCATGTGCTCCTCTACTTATATCCCTAGTTTTTGTTTACAGTTCAAGAGTTTTTGAAGCGCCCCTTGCCGCTTAGTTAAGGCCTAGCCTCCAAACATGTCTTTTAAATTATCCAAGATCTACTCAGCAGTCTCATAATCCTCATGTTGAGCCTGCAACACGTTGTCCATGTCGGCCATAACATAGTTGCGGGCTTGATCATTAGCATCTTTCAAATAATCATATGTTTAGACATGATCATTGGTGGAATCTCCTGTAGGCTCAGGAGGACAAGGGGTTGTTAGCACAAATTTTAGTTTCTCAAAGGAGAGGACGATATTTAGGTTTTGCTTCCAATCATTATAATTCTCTCCGATTGATTGGTTTTTGTTAGGTATCGAAGATAAAGCATATTTAGACCTTTTTAATCTACAATAAAGAATCATATACCAAACATAAGCAAACATAGCATAATAATTTTGTAAGATAACACAATCATGTAAAAACATACAAATGTGTTTATGTGTAAAACCTTGAAAATATCACAACCTTACAACGATAATTCCCAACTCAGAATTCAACAAGCTCCTACAAGAGTCATGCCAAATTTAATCAGGAACATGGATCCTCTCTCGATTAATATATGCCATCCAGGACCCGTATGATCCAACATATATTAACAATTGTTTCTTTGGCCATTAATTTTATTAACAGAGCTCCTAAGGGAGATAAATAATAAAATTAACATGAGTGTATAACCATTGTTTCAATATTTTATCCATGATTTATAATCACTACCTTGGGGTGTGCAATGATAAATCAAGCTAACATAGCTTATCCTCTCAGAGATCCCACCAGTGCATGATGAAGTCCCTTCCAAGGGGTCAAAACCACCATGTGCTACCTATGGACCAATGATGGAGGCCTTAAGTCCTCTCTTAGAAAATCTTCTCCCACTCAATCTTTTGAAATCAAGGTTTTATTTTAAAAACATGCATGAACAATTTTAAATTATGCAACACTCCTTATTCTATATGGCATGTTATCAATATATGTGGCAAATCATATTATAATGTAGACAAGTAAAGCAATCAAACAAACCTACAAGCAAAATAATAATACATAACCGTAATATTATGGTTCCACCTTAGAGAATAGAAAATAAAGATTACAAGAGAATAATCAAAACATGTTATCGATTCTTTATCCTTGAATACTCAAGCTATATCATTTTTAATGTAATGCCCATCTTCAAGTCTTCAATCCCACGTAGATCGAATACTCTATATTTTCGATCATATCCAAATTTAATGTTTCTTAGAATTGTCCTAAAAATAAAATTAAAACCGTATCAAAAACTACACCTTTTCTAGAAAAATTTTCAGCTCTCTACCGGCTAGCTGATTTATGCGATCAGCCTGCTAGTCATGAAAGTCTGGCCTGTCGAATTGGAAAGTTCGGCCTGTTGCCAGAGCCTCTTGATTTCTGTCCCACGAACGGCCTACTGAACCCGAAGTCCTGCCTATCGATCTTGTGACCCTCGATCTACCAAACTAGAGGGTTCGACATGCCAACCGAGCAGAGATTATCCCTTTTCAGAAAATACAATTTTGATGCAATTTATCAATTTTATTTTCAACAATTCAAAAACATAAAATTAGATACTCAGGAAGTACCTGGGAACGCTATCATCCATCTTCAAGATTCGTCTTCTAGATCCGTCTTCTTTGAATGATTATTTAATTACAAAATTCTTACAAATTTAAGATTAAATAATAATTCCTAGACGGAGATAGTTGTCCTCCATCTAATTACATGAAAAACCCAGATACACATTCTAACCTCTAAGAAACCATAACCGGTATATATTAATTAATTAATAAATTATTAAATAATAATTTAATCAACCATAATTAATTAATAAACATTCGCCATATAATCCAAACAACATATAAAAATATATAGAAACTCTATAGTGCCAACTCTCTAAAAATTAAATCCAAGCACAGGAGAGATCAAGATCACATAATTTATTCATATAGTATGATCACAAACTCCTAAATTTATGTAAAAACCTGGCTTTGATACCAATTGTTGGAAAAAATAGTACAAAGTGAAATTTTAAATTTTGTTATATTAAAGTATTTTTCAAAACATAAGTTTGACATATTATATGCATAAATTAACCAGATCTTACTAACCTCTATGTGCCGAAAAGCTCCAGCAATTAGTGAAAAGAAGTAACATTCTAGAAAGACCTTAACCAACTGGCCTTCTTTGCTATTCTCTATCCTCGATCAGAGTAAGTGTGGGCTCACGTTGTTCAGTTTTTCCACCAGGTGAGTCTCCTTCCAACCAATTGAGAAATACCCAAAGCTATAATTCGTGATTTGTGAATAATAGCTCTCCGAGGAGTTGTAGAGTCTTACTGACAGAGTCTCACTCTAGATTTCTCAACTGATTTAAATAATAATAAGACTCATTCCCTTTTTATACAGGTTGGGCCTAGGAGTCAGTCCTTATCAGATAAGGCCTCAAAAATTTGAATCAGAATCAAATCACAATCAATATCTAATAAAATCTATGTGGAAATACGTGATCCTTTTATCTCCCGATCGGTAGGCCAAAGTTGCAGATCGGCTTGCCGAACCTCCTTAATCAACAGGCCAAACTTAAAGATCGACCTACCAAACTTCTGATAAAAGATCCTTACGAATCTTTATTTCCTACCTGAGATTCTTGGGATGGAGCCTTAGTTTTAATTCAAATAACCAAATAGAGAAGTTATCTAATTGAAATAATCATATCTAAATAATCTTTAGGAAAATAAATATTCTTGATAATTCAACAATTTTATCTTGAATTAATTCAAAATTAATCCACCTGATAAACCGACACGAATTATATGATCTCGATAATTCAACAAGTTTATCTTCAATAATTTTATCACATAATTAATTCAACCAATAAACAAATATGAATTATTTGATTTTTACTAAATTTCAGACAATTTGATAAATTTGACATAAGTCACTAATTATTGGGAAAGCATGCCATATTGTTATAAGATTTTTGTGAGCTAGCAAAAGGGACCAAATGGACCTATATAGTTCAAGCTTCTAATAATTATGAAAACCAATATCTCAGATATACATTTCATAATTATCAACTCTAATGCTACTCCACTAAAAGCTTAGAGCTACACTCTCGAACTATATAGAATTACAAAGCTTGTATAGCTAAGTCTCTATAACATATCATAATGTAGCGTATCCCCATAGGATTATTCATAATCGGTTTAAGGACAAGTTCTGTCTTACCTTTTTTATTATTTTTATCTTACGTTCCATTATCTCACCATTAGAAAACTTACCATTTAAAGACGGTATACCATTCGGTTACACCTCTGTATCCAAATGGTTGAGCACTCCAGTTTTTCAATTGCATGATAATGCATATAAGAGGATATTACTACTCCTAAAGAGGAGCTATGGATTCTATATCTATGAATAACAGGTCTACGTTATCAAGAGTTATACCTCCAACGTACCGAAATGCTTACCACTATTAAAATGTAGATGCCACCCTTTAATACATCAAAAAGCATAAGTCAAGACAATGGGCCCACTATTCATTTCAAGATTAAGATACAACACAAATGATTGTCTAAAGTGAATCGATTTATCAAGACAAAATTATCAATCCAAATCAATTCACTTATGTCTCGATCCAATAAATCGTCACCTATGACAATGTGCCCATGTTTCTATTCACGGAGTCCACCTCCGATAGTCAAGACAAACCATCTCCCAATAAAGATATAGACAACATAATAATCTTTATATGAATAAAGTGCTCAACTTTATTTCCTCGATTGCGGATCTCATAATTTAGACCATCACCTTAAGAATTTTGTCTTTCGCATAATTTGTCTATCATATGCCCAATTCTTAAAGGTTTGGAATGACAGTCTCAGACTTTTATTTACTTAACATACATTCAACAAATATGAATGTAAAGAGGACAAGACTTGGTATATGAAATAATAAATAAATTCTTTATTGATAAAAATGTCTCCAAAAACATATCATATTTTTACTACTTAGGGCATACACATCTAACAAGACCTTTCTCCTAATAAGGTTTTTGAGTCAAGTGTTGATACCAATTGAACCAATACTTGAAGTCAATTGGTACCAAGACTTGACTTAAGTACCTTATAAGGAAAAAGGTCTTAGGTTCAAGCGTTGAGGGATGTGGAGAAATCCTTGAGAGCCACTAGGTGTCTAAAGGGGACAGTACATATAAGTAACAAGTATAAGACCCGACTATACTATCCGTTAGGTGGGCCCTATAGGGGGGTTGAGGTGTTACATAAAATTTGATAAGTATTTTTCAAAAAAAAAAAAACATGTTTTTTCTAGGATATTTGCTTGAGTGTAAGTGTTCTATTTGAATTGTTTATCTTTAAGTAATGATTTAAACAAAAAAAATGAATGATTATTATGATGTTCGTAATGGGGTGTTATAGCCATGGTATATTAGAGCAGGGTTCTGTTTTTAATACACATTGCCATATATTAGTTTCAAGTCCTCCAAGTATGTACGTTTTAGTTAAATAGATGTTTGTGTTAGTTTAACGTTAAGTACAAGATTCAAAAATTTTAAGTGGCTTAATGCATAACTATAGTAGTGAAAACTATTTAATTCTTAAAATTGAAAGTTCATTCCTAAACTTATAATTTTATTCAAAAATTGAAAATGAACACACTCGTCGAAGGACTCAAGTTCATGCTCAAGCAACTACAGAAATGGGCAACCCGGCTGATGGTAACCTAATGGCGATGATTGCTGACCTTCAACGACAACCTCAAGATCAAAGAAAAGAGATTGAGGAGCTCATAACCAAAGGCCATGGAAGAAAAGGCTAGGGTGAGAACGGTCTATCCCTTCCGCAATAGCAAGGAGGGGTAGCCCTAGCCCTTGCACCTAAAGCAGTAGCAAGACCCATTTATTTAGAACCTTTATTGGTCAAGTGGAGGCGCGTTAAACCCATAGATTTTGTAGGTTCAATGATCTCTTGGTTGCTTAAGGATGGTTGAACGCAATTGAGGCCATTCTAAAGCTAATGGGTTTACTAAAAATGAGAAGGTTCTTTGTGCAATGGACTGCCTAACGATGGAAATCAAAATGTGGCGGGATCATGTAGAGTAGAAATGTAGACAAGATGACATGGGCTAACTTTGTTTGTGGATTTAATGCAAAGTTCTTTGACATGAACATCACCATACTATGATGAGTTCGAGAGCCTTTGTCAAGGAGATATGTTAGTGACTAATATGGTAGCTTAGTTCGATAAGTTGGCATGTCTTTTCCTAGGAATGGTCCATGATGATGATGAAAAGGTTAAAAGGCTAATTGGGGTCCTCCGACCTGAAATTTCAGCAATCATTGATGGAATGAGTCCACCTTGAGATCAAGAACAAGTTGTTTTGAGAGCAAAAGGGGTCAAATTCCACCTAACGAAGTTGAAAAGAAACCGGCCCTAGTAAAGTCATCCTATAAATAACTCGAACACTTAGAACCGACCCTAAAGCAATAACAACAACAACAACTAGAACTGGAAGAACAATTAAAGGAAGGCCAATTTCCAAAGTTAGTAGGGTTAGAGCAACAAGAAAGAAGATAGTGGCCAATACAACAACAACAGGTAGATACAACCCTATGCCAAGTATGAATAGAAACATCTAGGAGAATATCATTATTGAACAAACAAATGCTTCATTTGCGACTGTAAGTGTCATTTGTCTAAGGACTGCCCCACCTAGTTCAATGCTCAAGGACAAAAGAAAGCCCAAAATGCTCAACTCCACCATATATAAGCTACCTTGGAAGGACAACTCATTAACCAAGGAAGACTTGAAGCTCTACGTACTAATGCTCATATCTTTGCAATGATGAAGGAAGAAGTGCTAGCCAAAACATTTATGTAATGCCTCAACCCCCATGGAGCCCACCTAGTGGGACCTCTTGGCATAGTAAGGTCTTATACTTGTTACTCTTATATACTATCTCCTTTGACACCTAGTGGCACCCTTAGGGATTTCTCCTTGTCCTCAAACACTTGAACCCAAGATCTTTCTCCTTACGAGGTTGGTATCAACACTTGACTTAAGAGACACTTTTCCCTAAAGCTAAGACAGAACTAACATATCTAATTTATCCTAAAACAATTGATTCCTCACCCTCAGGACCCCAGGTAACTCATCCTCATCAACCCTAAGTAACAAATCCAAATGCCTATCTCCGATCGAATTCATTTCATAAGACTTATCAAAGGAAGGTCTTGGATTTAAGTGTTGGGGAACATAGAGAAATCCATAAGGGCCACTAGGTGGCAAGAAGGGACAGTATGTATGAGTAACAAGTATAAGACCTAACTATAGTGGGGGTCCTGCTAGGTGGGCCCCATGGGGGTTGAGGTGTTACATAAAATCCAGTAAGTAGTTTAAAAAAAATGCATACATTTTGGATATTTGATTGAATGTAAGTGTTTTATTTGAATTGTTTATCTTTAAATAACAATTTAAAAGAACAAAAGGAATGATTATTGTGACATCCCTAATAGGGCATTATAGCTATGTCAATGAGTACCAACACTTGACTTAAGAACTATATAAGGAGAAAAGTTTTAGGTTTAAGTGTTGGGAAAGGCAAAGAGAAATCCCTAAAGTCCACTAGATGCCTAGAAGGAACAATTCATATGAGTAACACGTATAAGACTCGACTATGCTAGGGGTCTTGCTAGGTGGGCCCTATGGGGGTTTGGCACATTACATGAAGGAAGGAAGTTGGAGGTTAAGCCTTATTTTTGCATGCAAAAATAGAAGAGTTGAAGGGTCAACTTTTATACTTACAAAAATGAAGAGAGGACAAAAAATTTTAAATCTCTACCTTCTTCTACAATCCAGTGTGGATGCTGGTAAGGGTATGGCCTGGTATGGATAAGAAGCATGATGATTAGACCAAAAAGACGTTGATTCTCTTTAGTTAGAAGGTTTTTGATATTCCTCTCCTGCTCAAGAAGTTTGACTATTTTCCAAATGCGCCTTTCCTTTTTCTCGGAGAGGATGGGATACACAAAGAGCTTTGCAAATATATAAGCAAATAGGATTACGTTGACTCTCAAAATACGAGTAATAGTGATATCTTCAACAGACAACACTTAAGGGGGATTTAGAAGTGGGCCTCGATAGTATATTTCTTTACATCATTGACAGGATGTGCATTGAAGTCTCCCTTAACCATGAAAAACATTTTCTCCAATTATAATCAGAAGAAGGGTGACCAGTGATAATGGAGGACACCTTAGCCTTACTAGAGGCACCAATATGATAACATTCTAACTGTTTAGGCACTAAACTAATGCAGTAAGCATATAAAAATTCATGCAAGGTGAAAGGTTCCCCAAATGCATACTCTAGAAAATCCACATCTCTAAAAAAATGTGCCAAAAATTTGGAGAAGGTTATGGGGAGGACATCACTAACCTAATATATAACCTCTTCACAAAAGGATAAGGAGGTAGTGTAAGCCAGGCTGTGATGCAATGGGTGTAGACAAAAAAAAAAAAAAAAGAAAAGAAACATCCAAGAGGAGGAGCATTTAAACTTTAGTGTTTATTTGGTATGATGAACTTATAGTAATAGCCATCAAAATGGCTGTCCTTGAATGCTTTATGAATTTCCTTCAGCCGACATGATGCCTTAATCTTAGCGTCCTTTATGGGGATCTACTCTTTGACAATTGAAGCAAGATGTTCGTTTTCTTGAGCATTGACTTCGCTATTGCTGTCCTTAGAAATTCTTGGGTTATTACATAAAGGCAAGGGATATTCAAGGAAGACCTAAGCTCAGCCATAGGGAAGAGACATTGTCCACCATCTCATCAACACTGTTCATTGACAGAATAGTGTCGAATACATGAATGTCCCTAAAGATAGGGTTGTCGTCGGCATCTATATCTCGACTGGATGATTCAGTAACGCGGTGAGCACCAAGTCAAACTTAAGAAGAAGACTTAACCTTTCGACCACTATAGGATACTATGAAGATCTGAAAAATAAAAGAAACAATGTCAAAATATTTCCCAAGTCGAATGGTCAACCCTAAAAGCTAAAGACTATGGATGAGGAGTTCAAGTTTAAGTCCTAGAGACTAAACTGCTAAATGAGGCTAGTGACCTATTCAACAAAAGGTTGATCTTTTTAAAAGAAGGTTAACTTATCCAACGGAGTCCAAACATCCTAAAATGAGCCAAACAACCCAAAATACACCAAAAAAAAAAAATTCTAGATACATTCAAATCAGGTATTTTCTACACCTTAATGTTATTTTCATTATTTCTAACCTATCTTTTGTAGGAAAAATAACAAACACACAAAAAAAAGAAAAATCAAGGGAAGTAAAAATCAAAGCTCAGTTCAAGACTTACAAGTTTGAGAAGCTTCAAAAAAACTTCGTGATGGAAGCTTTGAAATCCTCAACAAATGTTGAGAAACCATTGTCGGATATAGGACTTAGGTTTGATGAGCAACGGATTAAAAGAGGATGATGTTTGGAAAAATTTAAGCAGAGTTTCAGTATTGAAATCGAAATAAGAGTGAGAAAGTTTAGGGAAACCTTTACATAGGCATTCAAGAGGATAAATCCTAGCTGGTAGATCAGAAAACCACCCAATTGACTATAGAGATACGGGCCTCTAGAAGGTCGCCGTCTGACAGCTCAGGTCTTAGGCGAGAAAATGACAATTGATCTAATGTCGTAGATTAAATCTCCCTTAGAATGAAGTGAAACTTGATGTACAAATATGACGATTATCTTAAGGATGTGACTATTTGGCTCCCAAGAAGGTAAAAGACTAGTGTTTGGCAGTGGTGGGAACCACTCAGTTCCCACCACAAACTCAGTTATGAACAGTAAAAAGTTCTCACATGCTACAGTAAAAGTAGTTCTTACCACTGGTTCCCACCACTCTTCCAAACACCCACTAGAAAACGAATCATTGCGTCGGTTAAACCTTTCTCCAAGAAGTAACTTCAAATGGTCAAATATTTCAATTACTCAATAATCAAGGCTCGTTAGCCTTGCTGGGAAGATGAGATCAAGCCAAATGGCACACAGATGACATGGTGCAATGACCAGATTCAATGAATGGTCACCTTTGAATTCAAATGAGGGAACCACTTGATTCTAAAGATCATGAAAATCATAAAGATAAGGGTAAAGGACCAAATATAAATGGGAAAGAGATAATTCTATTGATTTGAATTAATTGTAAAGGGCTATAAATAGGGGGTCAAAACCTAAAAATTGGCCCCGTCTCGTATTCACATATTGGTCCATGTATTTTTTCAGAGATATATGAATTTTCCTTTTCCTGTAAGAACTAGAGGTAGCTCTTCTAAGAGTGAACCACTAAAATTTTTTGTGTTCTTTATTGTTTTTCTGCATATATTTTATGCATAAATCTAAATAGATTTCCGCCTTGTTAAGGATTGTTTCATGAGAGTTTTGTTGGCAAAATTCCAACGTCAACACTTTATATCTTTTGTTTTAAAGAAAATATAAAATAATTTAGTAGATTCTGCTCTAGCATCTATCCAATTCTACTATAGTGGCCTGTGTCGACGACTAGAGGAACTTTTTTTTTTTTTGTTTTAAACAAAATATAAAATAATTTGGTAGATTCTGTTCCAACATCTACAAGATTTCACTCCGACGATTGGAGATACTTAGTATTTTTTGTTGAAAATAAAAATAAGATAATTTAGTTTTTAGTAGAGTTTGCTCCTACTTCTACTAGATTCCATAACAGCCTACACTAGCTACTGGAGTAATCTACCTCAAAAGGGTGTGAGAAGGGGGTATTTTGTACTCTTAATAAACCACTTTCTTTTTTTTTTTAATTAAAGGATAGTTTGAAAAGATCTTTTTAAGAGGGCAATCTTGACAAGGTTCTTATTTAGAGGGGCATGCTTGTATTTTTCTCTTAAAATAAAGATCTAAGACTTTCCAACGAGCTATTACAAGCTAAGTTTTAGGTCTCTAATGGCCCACAAAAATATTAAAACCTAGCTGAAACTTTTAGTTTTGTGAAGAATTTTCTAACAACACTTTATAATCTTTAAAAATCCATAACTTGTTGTACGAGTCACAAATCAAGGTGGTTCGAGTCTCTGATAAACGGATGTAATTAAGGCTGGCAATTTGGGTCCACGGGTCGGGTTCGGGTCAGGTTGAGTCCTTATTTAAACAGCCAACACACCAACCCGAACCCAACCCATGACCCGATAGGTCAAAAAAAGCTCAACTTGGACACAACCTGAAGTGTAGACGGGTTGACCCGATCTGACCCGTGCAATCTGCCAATATGCTACTTTATGCATGTTCGTGTTGATACGACACACTGACCCGCTAAACCCGATAGACCCACAATACGATAGGCCCAACAATAAGCCTACAAAATAAACAATAACCCAACAAAACAAAACCATAAAAAAAGTTAACAAAACTTTGTATAAGTTTAACAAAAACAAATATGCTAGAAATAAGAATCATGTTAAGTTGGATATAAAACAAATCTTAGACTAATTTGATACATTAAAGTTAATTTCAGGTTATATGGGTTGCATTAAGGTCACATGAGTTCAATTTGAGTTACACGGGTTGATTAACAATTTTCAGGTCAATTTTTGAGTTAACCTGATTTCGACACATTTTTTGCGGGTTATTTCGGGTTAATTTTGTGTTAATTCGGGTTGACCCTAATCCAACCCGCTTTTTGTGCAGGTCAGACAAGTTCGACCCAATTTCAACCCGAGGCTTATTTTCTCAACCCTAACCAGCATTTCTCGTGTCGGGTTCGTGTCGTGTCATCGTGTCGTGACCCAAATTACCGGCCCTAGATGTAATGCCTATTTTATAATTCTTTAATTATTTTGATGAATAATTAAGCAAGATTACTTAGACTATGCTTTTCCTAAGGCAAGCACAAGACATTAGATTACTTAGAACTTTTTTTTGCTTAAATTTACATGGGTTCGAACCTATTTATTCTAGTGAAACCATGACTCTATTTTTAATTTTCTCACAATCCTTGCACTATTTGAACAATAGTTTTTAATGTGATGTTTTAAATCCCGACATTGCACTTTTTAACCCCAGTTCATATTAGAGTCTAAACCATATAGATTTTAGAATTTTCAATTCAAATTAAAAAAAAAAAAAAAAGGGTTAACGCATCAACTTGAATTACCAAACGAACACACAAGTTTCAGGCGAAAATATAAAAATAATTAAAAAAAGAGGGAAAATAAAAAGGGCACTTTGCGGGGCGATAGCAAGCATACAAAACTCAATGGCGTAAAAAATTAAATCCTCGTTTGGACTGAAATCCAACCCTCTGTGGCTGGGCGCACCCCAACTCTGACGAGATCTCACCCTTCTACCCATCTCCCACCGTTGAATCTCCACCGCCGTCACCATACTGCACCTCACCGCTGTTGGTATCTTCTTCTCCTACCATTCTCTCTCTCTCTCTCTGTTGCCGTTGATTTTGTTTTCTGTCATTTTCTGTCTCAATTGTTTGATTGATTCTCTGCTAGAGTTAACCTAATTTAGGATTTCTGCTAGGGTTTCGAGAGTTAGGGCTTGTTGAAATATGAACAAGGCAAAAGGTTGTCTTTTCTGGCATTTTGGTCGGAGAATTTTGGTGGGTTTTCTTAGATCTTTGACAGTTCAACCTATATATTTAAAAAAAAAAATAAATAAATAAATTTCCGTTGCATGTGAGAGCTATATGTAATTATTGTCAATTCTATTCTTGAGGATTGCTGAAATTTTTAGAAAATTGGAAGAATTTCTCCACTTTTGAGCTATCCGTTTCTAACGGAATGATTTTTTAGCTATAGACTTTATATATAGACGCATAGAGATTCATTTTTAGATGTGATTATTTTCAAGCTTTTACAGCTGTTAGCTTAATTGCATAGATGATTGTGTTTTGATAGATAAAATTCCTATTCCATGCAGCCCAAGACATGTTGGTCTAGTGGCATTGGGAAAAAGGTGGGGTGGGTATTGGTTTGGGGGAAGGAGGTTCGGTCCTCCATTGTTAAAAAGAAAATGTATCTTTAAAATAAAAAATTCCTATTCTATGCGTTGAATTAAAGAGAGGTTGAAGTTTTATGGATTTTTTGATCCTTTTGGATCGGCTATGTTAGTTGAATTTTAAAAATACTAGGATGACATAGGATACCATTGGACATGTGATGTTGATAACTTGGATATCCAAAGTAAGGGTTTTGCTGCGTGCATGAGATTGAGCTGCCAATGGCAGATAGTTAATTTTACAAGCTACCTTCTCGACATTTTTTCAGTAATGTTTGTTTGTGAGATGTACTTTGTCCTCGTTTAAGTTTTGAGAGGAAGAAGAACGTGATAGGTCTAGAATGATATAAGATTTACAATGGGTTTAAGGATTTGCTAATCGAGTGTTGCTTGTTGGGTGAGCAAATAAAAAGGTGGCGTAGTGGATGAAGATGTGTGGAAAACGTGGATAGATAGAAACTCAACCCACATCTGAAAGAAGTTGTACTGCTGCTGTCAAAGCTCTTTAGCGGGTGGAGTAGGTCATTCAATCACACAGAGACCCAGCGAAGGCCAAAGAAACAAACAGAAAGAAGGATGCTGGAAAACCCTACAGCAGCACAAGCACAACCAGTGACAACAGATTCCGCTACGGTTGTAAAGCGCTATGCTCCTCCAAATCAGAGGTTTTTTTTTTTTTTTGGTGTGTCTTTGTCATTTTTTGTTTCGGCAATACTATTGTTCATCAATGGCGCCCAACACTGCATTTCTTTGTCTCAATCAAGCACTGCTGGTCCAGCACGATCATATGTCAATTTTGTATTAGGCAAAAGGCATGTGGTATGTGTAATTTTGGACATTGTTTTCTTGTATTTCTTCTTATCTTTTAACATTTTTGACATGCAATTCTGCAGGAATCGCCTTAACAGACGCAAATCTGCAGGTCATCTACCTACTGCCTTCTTCTCTCTCACTGAATTAATTATTTACTTTTGTGGAGTCCCATCTCCTGTAAACTTTTGCCGCATATTCTTTTCTTTGAAAATCAGTCTGAGTGATGATGGCCATGGAAATGAGAGAATTTATTTTGTGTTACTTTGCAAGTCATTTTTTCAATATGAACTTGACAAAATGCTGCAGAATGGTTTGATCGTGTGACCAATATTTATGGGAATGATGCAGACAAGAGTCAAGTTTCTGCACCAAGAAATGTTCCTGTTGTGGATCATGCAGATGTGGGGGGAGGCAGTCTTCTAAATGAAAGCACCCGCACGGGTTTTATAGCTTTAGAGGGGTGTTCCCTTAGTGAGGCTTCTCAGCTCCTGAATGATCGTATGTGTCTAGAATTTTCTCTAAAATATTATTGTTGAATCTCATAAATATGCTGCTTTTTATCACGTCTATTTTAGTTTTTGATATGCCATTTGAAACATAACCAAATGACATCGTACAATCCTGTGATTGCTTAAACATATTTTAGGACCCCACTACGAGTTTTCTTAAATATTATTTTGTGGTGGTTCTGTTACAACTCCTACTATGGCATAGACATCATCAGCTGGATACTGATACAATTTAGATCAGTTAGGATGATTTCTATCCTACTACTCTCGACCTTTTGAAGCACTCTGAATTATATTAGCCTCAAAGCGTAATTATTTCCAACATTTGACCTCAGATGTTCTTCTTTGAACCCACTTGCAATAATTCTTTGTGGCTGAGTAGCAATCTCAATCTTTACATACAAATTGCGTCGTTAGTTTCTTCATTCATGGAAAATTGTGTGATCTGTAAATGGCTAGCTACATTTATCGAATTCAGTAGAACATCAGTTGTACACTCGGTGACTACATCTATGATATCAGGATTACATATGGTTTGATGATGGCATTTATCTTCAAATGCAGGTTGGGCAGCTGCAATACAGTGCTTCAACGATACATCAATTGATCTTTCAGGTTCGTGAAAAAAAAAAAAACCTGAGAGTTTCTCCTTTGATTTTATTTTTTTCCTGAGAGTTCCTTGCTTTTAAATAAGGGCCTATCTTTTGATAATAAAACAAGAAATTCCATTGCAAAGCTTGAGAAGAAAAAGACAAAAAAATAACTGGTTAGCTGACGATGAGTTGAAACACGGAAGTGATGGAAGACAGGTTTTGGTTCGTGAAGAAGAATTACTGATGAAAATTGAAATTTGATTAGTAATGGATACTTATTTTTATGTATGGTAAAAATGGAAATTATAATCGATAAAATCAAGTTCTTAATGTGCATGGAGCATTAAGAACTTCCCTATGAGGGGAAAAATCTTGTTGAAAACTGCTATCTTTGCGATTCTTTGGGCCGTCTGGCTGGAGAGGAATCATAGAACTTTTTATGATTGTAAGGATGATAGTTTTGTTGGGTGGGATAGAGTTAGATACTGGGTTTCTTTGTGGGTATACAGGGACAGAGAATTTGGAAGTCCAATTTTCTCAGATTTAGTCAAGAGTTGGGCTCCCTTTTTCTTGCTCTTCTGTGCTTTCTTTTTTTCTTGAGGACTTCCATGCTTTTTTTTTTTTTTGGTATTCTTTCGATTTTTTTCGATTTCTCATGCTGTTTTTCATATTCTTTCAAACCAAAAAAAAAAAACCTTCCCTATTAACAATTCTTATTTGAGCAAGTACCAAACATCCATTCATTTTGGATTGTTGATCTGCCGTATGATTTCTATGTTTCAGAAAGACCAGTCATGTACTCTGATAAAACGCCGGCATGGGGTGGTCAATTCAGACTTCCTCACCAGGTCGGTAAAATTCTCTTCTTTTCTTTTGTTTTCTTTTTTTTTTTTTTTTGGGATTTTCTCTTCTTTTCTTACACTCTGCTTTGTATTGCCTGTGTTCAGTTTATGTCTCCGACTGGTGGTGCTGCGTCTCCTGGCTCACATATGGACTTCTTGAGTGAACTTCGCCGCGCAAGATCCAATTCCGGTGTGGGTTTCAACTCCTAAGATACATGACCTCTATCATAATGAACTTTATTTATGTTTGGATCTATATTTTAACAAATACTGTAGATGTATTACTTGGTAGAAAGATGTTCTGGCCTGAATTTAGTGTGTCACAATCATGGTCCACGCTTAAAAGTTAAAAACACTATGTCATATAAACACAAATATGGTTTTGGGGTTTCATAATTATGTACGGACTACGAGTTGGTTATGTATGGGGATAGAGACAAAAATTTGTTGAGAAGGTAAAATATTTTGAGACTGCATATGTTCCAACTTCAAATATGCATTTAAAATATGTGCTAAGATTTCATATATGGATTTTATTCTTTATAACTTTATCTTCGGTTACTAGTTTGCCTTGTTTCCATAAACATCAGAGTAATTCTAGGCGTACACGTATATGCCCGTATCCTTTATATTTATTTGAAATGCTATAGAAAAAACCAAAGAGCAGAAGTGGACTGAAAAATGCATTTCAGATGCACCTTCTTGAAGGGGCGTTTGGTTCGTGTGTTCATACGATTTTGAATCCTTGAGCCTGGTTTAAACTGATATTTGGATGTGCATTCCATAGAGGAGAAGTGGACTGAAAATGCATTTCACATGCACCTCCTTGAGGGGGCGTTTTGTTCGTGCAGTCATGCAATTTGAACCCATGAGCCTGGTTTGAATTGAGGTTTGAACGTGCATTGAATGTAATGGTTTTGGACCAGATGTAATATATAAACCTATCCAAAATTGGCTTCGGAGAACTTCCCCTTCCCTAAGTTCACATGATTTTGAACCATTTGTTATGTAGAACCATGGTTCCTTTTGTGGTTTCGTTACAATTCTCATATCATCTAAACACCAATTTCCTCTTGTGATGTTTTATTCCCTCTTCAAGCCTTTAAATTTTCAAATGTTAATTTGGATTGCAATTTAAATCATAAATTTAAATTCACACCAATTCACACCCATGAACGAAACGCACCCTGGGATATTTTCTTAAAAAAAACAAAGAAAAGAAAAAGAGTTGATCGAAAATGAACTAAAATTAGGATACAACTAAAAGGTTAGGCCCTGTTTTTCTATGGATTGTGTCAATTTATTGGACTCAAAATCAATACAATTGCTTCGATACATCTTTGTTTAGCGCAAAATTCAAATCCATGAAACCCGATAAAATTGATTTTGAGTCTATTTTTTTAGAATTCTCTTCCCTTGAATTCTACGAATTCAAACACAAATGCAACAATAAAGATTCTTTTTTTGAAGATTTTTTCTTTCTTATACTTGAGGAAAAAAATATCTTTTTTGTTTAATATCTAATTGAGACAATTTTTTCTTTTATTTTGTTCGTAATAAAAAGAGAAATATATCAAGATTTATATTGTATTTTTTTAATACGATGAACATTAAGGTTTTGTTAGATTTGTTAGTATATCAAAAACTTTTTTTATTATTTATCCAAATACAAATTTTAATTTTATTCTAGAACAGTAATTCGGATAGCAATTTAATTTACAAAATTCAAAACATACAACTCAAATTAAAATATTTCAAATCAACACAATTGGGAAGAAAGGATATGACTCAGGCTTTGCCCAAGTAAAACCCTAACAGTAGCAGCTATTCTCAAAGTTGAAGCTTCTCTTGGCTCCAATACAGAGTTGAGGAGGAAGAAAGGACGGGAAAAAAAATGAAGATGATAATACCAATTCGGCGTTTCACTTTCGGCAAGGTCTTCCTTCCTCACTCATCTTTTTTGCTTCTTCACTTCAAAATTAAGACCTTTTTTCTTAAAAAAATGAATAAAAGAATAAAAAAAATAGTTATTAATCATACGTTAGGTCCTGGACTAATGAATTTTGCAAGATTATAAACATTGATTTTTTTGTTTTCGCCTTTTGAAATATTGGTTTTTGAAGGTAATTGGGAACAAATGGCGCACATCTTGATCTTCCCCAGGCGGATTTTTCTGAAGGGTGAGTCGAACTTCCTAAAGACTCACTTTATTGGAATTTTTGTGACGCTAACACGTACCAATCATTAAGGTATATTTTACCCAACTTCTCACAATTTTTTTTTTTTTTCATTCCTCATCATTAGGTCCTTAATAACACTTTTTGTTTTAAGCAAACTAATTTTTTTTTTGTACCAATCTTTTTTTTTTCATGTCCATTCACATGTCTTCAAGTGTAAATTCCATGTGATGTGAAAATTATTGAATTCTGTATTTCCTCTTGCAGGAAGAATGGGCTTTAGGAGTTAGAAGCGTAAAGGATTTGTGAAGGATTTTGACAAGAAATGCCCTAGTTGTCACCAGCTATAGATTGACGTGCAAGTCCATGTGGGATTCTGTGTCACAACAAATAAGTCCTACACGTGGATTTGTGATTGATTGAAATGGTATAGTGATGGTCATCAACAAAGATACCTAGTATGGCTTATAGATTGACCTATAAGATTGCATGGGTTCCCATGTCATAATTGGTTAGTCCTACAATTAACAATGTAAATTTGTAATTGGTTGAAAAGGTCTAGTGATGATCATTAGTGTTGATATATAAAATGACTAAGAGATTAACATGTAAGATTGTGTAGGATCCCACCTCATAATCACTAAGTCCCACACTTAACAATGCGAATTTGTGATTGGTTGAAAAAGGTATGGTCTTTCATGATGATATATAACATGCCTTATAAATTGACGTGTAAGATGGTTTGAGATCTCGTGTCATAGTCATTGAGTACTTGAATAAGCATTTGAATTTGTGATTGGTTGAAAAGGTTTGATGATGGACACCGTTAATTATACAGATTAATAGTATGGCTTAAGTACTTGCAAATTTGTGATTAGTTGAAGTTTTGATGGTCGTCACCAGTAATGATATGCAGCATTGCATATTTTAGAATGCTTTAGTTGCCTCACTACATGGACAAAGTTAGGCTCTTATGCTGCTATTCTTTGGTGCAATGAAGTGGGAATAATCTTAGTTATTGTCAATTTGTAGCGTCTATTGCAAAATTGCCTCATACAAGACATTTTTAATATTCGCGTGTTGATTTCTGTTTGATTGGCTTGCAGAGATGTTCTTGATGCTTCAAGTTTTGGGTTTTGGTCCATTACTGCTGCAGACGAATGCTCATGACCCATGTTGATCTCATTGAGAAGCTTCTTAACCACAAGAGTAAGTTATCCCTCCCCCTCTTTACTTAGAAAAGATGGTCATTTAACTTTTATTTGTGGATACCCTTCAATGACCTTTTCTCGAACAAGTTGGTTTGATTCGGTTCGATCAGTTTTTAGGTTTCTTGCTTGCAGCTTTGGATAACAGCGAGGGAAGCTAATGGAAGTTTTACAACTCTGAATATGCTTCTGGGACAATGTAGTTATGGTTAAACAATTGAATGTTGCTAGCTAAGTGGTTAAACACAAGGTTGTGTTGTTGTGGAAGGAAAAACACATCTTTTTTATTTGTTTATATCGGGGTCTTAATACAGGATTGATGCTAGACAGCTTCAGAATCAGGTAATCAATTTAAGAAGTCCTGTTTTTTAATCAAGATTTTGACAGGACGTCACAAATCCCTCTTGGAACGTTTAAAAGAAATAAACAAGAGACAAAAAAGAGATTTAGCGGGGCGAAAAATGATTTTATCCCAAATAACTTTGCAATCGCTGAAGGCGCAAAAGAATAACATATACTTAAACTATTTTATAATTATCCGAAATTATTTTTAACAAATGATTGTGACATCATCTTAGGTTGAGAAACAAAATCATGAAAACTCTTTCAACAATTTCTGCCATCCAAATGATTGACTATAAAAGGCTGTTAGAAAAATGTAAAAAAATATTCCTAACAAAAGATAGAGGACTAGTTAGAAAATTGAATTTCCTAGTTTTCCTACATATTCCTCTCAGCCATCTTTCTCATCACTTCTAACCATTGAAAATGCAGCATTGCCCAGCCAAATTACATGCTTCCATTTGCTTTAAAACCTTGTTCGCTGATTAATAATGTGGTGCACTATCAGAAAGGATCATCTAGAATCAGAATTCCACAACACCTCAAGGCTTAAAATTCACATAGCTTGTGCATTTCTTTCTACTAATCTAATGCACTATATGCCCGTCAAAACCTTCATGAAATCGCAGAAGAAATTCCGTGATAGCCTACAAGAATCATTTAATAGATTTCAGGATCAAGTGGGAAAACGTATCTTTTCCATAACGTTAGTGAATTCCGAAGCAAAATACAACTTTCAACCTATTTTCAAAATCAACATCAGACAAAATGACTAATTTCATAATTTTCAAACCCGTTATAACAATTGCATAATACAACACAGAGTTTAGTACTAAGTTAGTTTGCCATTGACAGGAAGTGAAATAAGCATCATTTAGATCTTGTTACCAAGTCATGTTCTCTCCTCAATATGGCTCAAGACAACAGCGTATCCCGCTTGCCGAATGTGGCAGCTTGCTTACATTTTGGAGGCGGCAACATAGAGAGCACCCAGGTCGGTGACCCACAGAGCCAAAAGCGCTTCACCAGTTTCTTTGTGCTTGAAGTCTGGATGTTTTTCTTTTTACTGCAAGCACAAGTACCAAGAGATCAATTTTTGCTTAAAAGGACAATTATAATAATAATAAGAATCGAAAAGGAGACGGGATTGGGATGTGGATAAGATCTTAAGGATCACCTTATGCAGTCTATTGTCCCACCATTTTTCAGGGTGTTCCACGAAGTCCTTCCAGAGTTCATCTACGAATTAAACAGAAGTTGCATAACGGCGTGAAAAACGAACCAAAAAAGAATTTAACTGCGCGCATAAATGTTTAATTACATTAAATATCAGAAAAAGTAAGTACTTGCTCCGTAAAACTTTCATGTTATGCTTTTTGTTTCTAAAAGTGAAAAGAACAGTGAAGAATGGGAAAACTCACCTTTAGTGGCCTTCACTACTGCTTTTGTTTTTTGAATTTTAACAACAAACTTAAGCACCTCAAGGTGCTTAGCCAGAGATCGTGTTTGAAATCAGGGATTTTATATTCACCTGTTTAGATAATCACAATGATAATAATTTTAAACAAACAACAGAGATGGGGGAAAAATACACTTATGATATAAGGAAAAAGAAAAACATCAAGGAGACTGTAAGGGAGGCAGCATCACCAGCCCATCGAGCTTGCTATGACGATAATCCCACCATTGTTCTGAATCATCAATAAGGTCTCTCCAGGATGCTGAGCCTACATCTTTCTTTGTTCTGGCTAAATAATAAGCTAGACCCCATTTTGGGGTACAATTCATCAGCGAGTCCAGCAATGAATCCAAGTCATTTTTATAAATACAAAGGAGTAATAATATGTAGCTAAACTATGTCAAATATTTGGCAAGGGCTTTGAAAGCCAAAACCAGACGACTTATTTGATGGTTAATCTCATTTTAGTTCTCGAGCTATAGGCTAAATCTCATTTTGATATCTAAATTTTTAAATGTACAAAGAACATTTTCTATTCATCAAATCATCTAAATTAATCTTTCCGTCTATCCGATTGTTAAAATCATGACAAAAAAAAGGCAATAAAGTAATTTTATATGTTAGATCAAGATATCTAGGCCTCTTTAAGCACCTAACTAATCCTTGAGGGTGTGTGTAGACCCTTTTATTTCAACACACCGAGACAAACTAAGAGATGAGGCCCCAAGGAGAATCGAACCCAAGACATCCCTGTTATTGGGTGAAGTCTTGAGCCAATTAAGCTACCCCTTGGGGTTACTAACTGGGGATAATTTGATCTACCAAACTAGGGACAATTTGGTAGGTCAAACATTCGTTCTGCGACATTTTAAAGCCAGGACCAAGATAGGATTTGTCCTATAGTTTAGGGACTAGATAAGAGTTTAACCCTTAATTTGATAACAAACATGTGTCTAAGCACCTGTAAACTCTTTATCTTCATTTGATTTTCTTATTGGAGCGTTGAACTGGAGACCTTCAAGTTCAATCAAGACTAATTGAGGGGCAGTATTAAGCCAGAGTCAACGACGATCATCCTTAGGTGTGAAATCAGGGTATTTTGGACTCACCCGAAACACCACCCCCGAAAAACCACAAAACAAAAAAAAAAAACAAAAAAAGAAGAAGAAGAAAAAAATCAGAAAATTCACTAATGCAAGAAGGTGTCAGATGTTAAGCAATCCAAAATTAGCATTCATCACCGATCGACAGCGCTTTCTATCACAATTGTCCCACCACTGCTTCGAATTCTCAAGCAGGTCCATCCAGGAACTTTAGGTCTGACTTGTCTTTATTCACATGGTCTGAAGAAATGTCGAAAATGGACTGAAGCAAATCAACCGAGAATTCTATGCAAATACGGAACTAATCAATGTCAACGGTTTAATATTGGTGTTATAAGCATGGCAAAACTTTTAGCTTATTGCTATATTAGAAGCACCAAAAAAGAGTTCAATATCATGGCCAAAAGGAAAACAAAAAACCAGCAAACGCTGGAATAGGGGAATTATAACACAATAATTGACAGTAAAGAAGTAATCATATTTCAAATCAAATTTCAAAAAGGCCCATCTCCCTACTCTAATCAACAGAAAAACGACCGAATTGCTTTGACATAACAATCATTTTGTAAAAATTTGGTTGTTTCCATGTTGCGTTCATCCAAGTTTAGAGTTTAAGGTTTAGGATTTGAAGTCACGTCTAAAATACCAGGTGTTAAAGGCAAACACGTTTTGTGGAAAATAAAAAAAAGTTCTATGGCAATATATGGTGAAACGACCATCTTGCTACATGAAGCTGTGAAATTTTTCCATGCAATAAAAAAGTGTGAGCACAAAAACATTAAAACTATACACAATTAAAAAAAAATTACCAGAGTTATTCCCTGTCCTTTTTTCTTGTTTGTAAGGCACAGAGCTGTTTGTTGTTTGCACAGCTTCCCCAATAAAGTTAAGGTCATGTGCCAGAACCTATGATGCCAAACAATCAACATTAGATTTAAAGAACTCAACAACTACTCACACAACTGTTCACTTTTTTTTTTAAAATGAACGATTATCCATCCTTAATATCGTGCTTGCTTGTAAAAAGCAAATACGCTAAAGATTTGTTAACTCCAAATTCAAAAACCGAGAAACAGAATGTCCAAGTTTTCTAAGATTAACATATGATTCAGAATTCTAAGACGGCTTTGAAATGGGTTTGTTTTTAAATTGGCTGACAACAAATCCATTTTACTTTAAAAATAAACACAGAGGTGCTTTAAACTATATCACAGGTTCCCTAACACCTAACAACCTTTTGGAAACTTACAATTATGCTGCCACAGCTTCCTATGCAAACTGCATTTTTCTAAAGTCATTCACACAAAAATATAGTGGTAAAGAGTCATACCTGAATGCTGGCTTGAACCTGGTTAGCATTCAAGTGAGGCAAACTTGCACTTAGCTGCCCAGTGACATAGACACGATCACTTTCTTTCATATGGGAAGCAGCAATCTGAGCTAAGTCGCCCTCGAATACAATCGGAAAAAGAAACTCAGATTAGAACAGCTTGGACAAAAAGGAAGAATGGTACCATAAACCTTAAGGGAAGAGTGCTCAGCAAACTACATGAGAGTCAAATTACGAGCATATGGTATTAAGGTTTTCAATTCTGAAAACGGTGATTGGTCTTTATCACAGCTAAAACAAACGCAGTTCAAGTAAATAATGTACGTAGAAGAGACATTTTTCACACAAAAAATAACAATTGGTGTTCAGATAAACTGAAATAAACATGCTACAACTACGGAAGTGAAATTGTATCTGAATCACACAACTGTAACTTTGCACTAAATACTTTTGCTTCTAAATCTGTTATATGTCTCAAAAATAGTGCAAATCTCACCAGAAAGGAATAATTACTACATATTGCGTTTTTCTTCCTGATAGAAATATGATAATGATATTCAATCATAAAATCAACTCAGTAAAGCACTGGCTCACTAATGACAAAAATAGGAGGAAAAAACAGAGTTCGTGAATTAAAAGTTGAACCCATTCATATCTACTTTCCAGTAAAAGGATTTTTTTATAAAAAATGGTTCAATCCTATTCATCAAAGCATGATTGCAAATTTCAAGATGAATCCAGAAATGCATCACGCTTGAGGTTCAAGTGTTCGCTTGGCTACCAGTGCATAAAAATATCTTAAATGCTCCCATAGATAAGATCACCATTTTCAGTTACGTTCGGTTTTGCTTGTGTTATGCGGAGAAAATTTCAATCTTTTACATGATGAAGCTGCTCTAGAGTTGTAATTTTTCCCATTGAATGAAGCTGTTTTATCATGGGTGCTCCCACCTTCTCGTAGTTCTTTTATTTTTGGGAGCTGTAAACACTTGGTGATAACAAAAGAGTTGAAATCTTGTTAAGTTAGGCATTTTCCTGGCACATCCTTGGAAAGAAATGGGATGAATCTTCAAACACATATCTCAAGACCTAGATTATCTCTCGGACTTAATTGAATCAAAATCTTATCTCTAAATTGGGAACTTCACAACCCTTTCTTCGCCTAAATAAAAATCCCCTTTTTGCCAAATCAACAATCAGTGACAACTCAAAACGAAATCTCTCTCTTTTACAACATGTCAATAATCCTCTGAGAAATGAAAATTGAAGCACTCTAAATGGATAATGATGTACAAAACCAATATATATAATATATTAGCAGATAATTTAGGATCCTAGCTTCACCCTTCAAGTGTGTGTCCACATAACATAATGAGACATATCATCCTTATTGATTATCTTAGCTTTTGTGTCCATATTTTCCTATTACAAACCTAAAACGAGCCACCCAAAAAAAAAAAAAAATCCCTGCATTACAAACACACATTTCTTTTCTGAGAAGAACAAGCAAAAGAAGCAAAAGTATAAAACAAAACAACTGGGCCGAAAATTACCAGAGAGGAAGAGACTCTAGAAAGGCATCCTCATCACCATGATCAGCATGGTGATCACTCACTGTTTGTGTAACAGATAAGGCAAAGTAGTAACAATTGTGTTAGTTAGGCTGTTAGTTTGTTAGAACACGTGGCAACAATGTATTGGTTCAGCAATTTATTAGTTAGTGAGGAAGGTATTTAATTGTAACAAGACTATGATATAAAGCAAGATTTTTTTTTTCAGAAATACAAACAATCAAATTCAGTCCAAAAACGTGTTTTTTTTATTCAATTTCTTTGCATGGTATCAGAGCTGATTGTCGGCAACGGAGCTACTGATCAAAGAATCACCATGCTGCCATTGAAGGATCATTGTCTTCCTCTGCTTCATGTGACTCTTGTTTCATTCGCTCATCCTATTTCTGCAAAATTGGAGATCATAAACTTCTTGGTTTGGAGAAAACAAGTTATCCATGCTTCGAGGTCATTGTCTTTCACATTTTCTTTCTCAAGATCATTGTCCCCCATCGATGTATAAGTGTGTTGCAGATGAAGCCTCAGGCACTGTAATTCCTGAATTTTTAGACTAGGAGCAACAAGATCAGTTGATTCTCTCATGGCTTCTTTCTTTAATGTCTAATGAAATTCTAACACGCATGGTGAATTGTGAAACATCAGTCAATTTCATCCTAATCCTCATAATTTTTCTCCATCTCAAGGGTCTTTTTCTAGAAGAGGTCACTTTCAAAGGGGCTAAGGTGGTTGAGGATGGTCCTCTAATCGTCCTCAGTGTCAGCTATGGGGGAAAACTAGGCATTTTGTTGCAAACTGCCATTCTAGATTTGATAAATCTTTCAATGGACTTGCTCAATTGACTACCTCTCCACAAACTCATTTTCATCAGTTCACTGGTGATTTCACTTCCAATGATTATACTCAATTTAAGCAGTTCAATCTTCGCTCGAATGCTCACTCTGCCATGGCTATGTTGACAAGTCCAAAAGTCTACACTAACACAAACTGGTATCCTAATTCAGGAGCCACTAATCACTTGACTGCTAATGCAGGGAATCAACTGTCCAAGACTCGATTTGGTGGCCAAGATCAAGTTCACATGGGAAATGGTAAGGGACTGTCTATTTCTCATGTTGGTCGATCTACTTTTCATTCTCCCTATAATCCTTCAAAATGTCTTAAACTATCTCATCTACTACATGTTCCAAAAACAAAAAAAAAAAAACAAAAAATTTACTTTTAGTGTCTAAATTTGCTCAGGATAACTATGTCTCCTTTGAGTTTCATCTATTTTATTGTCTTGTCAAGGACCAGGCCACTCAGGCAGTTCTTCTCAGAGGCAAACTCAAAGATGGATTATATGTCTTTGATCATTCTCAGATTGCCTTACCTCACCTACTTCCTTCATCAAATTCATCTGTCACTCAACGTATAGTCAATACTTGTTTTGTACTACTTCTCAATCTGATTGTAATGCTCCCTATAGTATTAAGTCTATGGTAAATAAGTCTTTTGCCACCTGTTGTAATGTGTCTAAGCCTGCATCTGATAATAGTTTGTTTAGCATTTGGCATAGAAGACTTGGCCATCCCTTTGCCATACTTGTTAAACTGGTATTTTCCAAATGTAATCTTCCTCAAACTTATAAAGATGTTATCGTTACTCATGTTTGCTCTGCCTATTGACTTGGCAAAATCCATAAGTTTCGCCTTTCCACTATCTGACATTGTCCATAATACCCCATTGCAACTTGTTCATTCTTACCTCTAGGGTCCTGCACATACTTTGTCCTCTAGTGGCTACTCATATTATGTCCATTTTGTTGATGCATATTCACGTTTTACCTGGATTTACCTACTTCGATCCAAGTCTAAAGTGTTTCAAACTTTTCTCAATTTCAAGTCCCTAGTTGAACTTCTACTTGGTCATCAAATCAAGGCTATTCAAGCTGATTAGGGTGGAGAATATTGTGCATTCACTGATTACCTCACCAAAAATGGAATCATTCATAGGACTTCTTGTCCTCATGCTCATGAACAGAATGGAATTATTGAAAGGAAGTACAGGCATATAGTAGAAAATGGCTTGACATTATTAGCTCAAGCATCTATGCCCTTCAAATTCTAGGATGAGGCTTCAACAAGTTACCCTCATCAGTTCTAACCTTCAAAAGTCCCATTGAAGTTCTCTTTGGTCAAAAACCAATTTATTCACAACTAAAGGTGTTTGGTTGTAAGTGTTATGCTAACATTAGGCCTTATAATAACCACAAACTTCAATTTCAATCTAAGCCTTGTACTTTTTTGGGCTATAGTCTTAATCATAAAGGATACATGTGTTTGGATGCTAATGGTAGGATTTTTATCTCAAGAAATGTCATTTTTCATGAGTGTGTCTTCCCTTTTGCTAGCTCATGTCCTACATCCACCCCCACTTCATCTCCCTGATCCTCATCACCACTGCTAGTCTTACCTTTAGGCAATCCTTCTTAACCTTCTGATAGTGAACACTCTCCTCTTCCCCATTCTCCTGATCCAACTACTTCAAATGCACAACATGATTCTACTGATTCTTGTGCACTTTCTTAGCCTGCCTCTCCCTTACAACTGCAGCCTAAACATCCTATGATCACACGATATAAAAGATGTATTTTTAAACCTAAAGTCTATATAACCAATCAAGAACGAGCTACTGTGACTAAAGCTTAACAAACTATGTAACATGCAAACAAGAAGCTGTAAATGACCTCTAATCTAATCTTTTTTAATTAGTTTACAATTATGTTTATGTAAATAATCAATCAATTGTCTGATTATAATTGTGTATGCCTTTTATAAGATTGTATAGTTAGTATGATTCATTGCAAATTGTTTATTGCTTATGTGATTGCATAGTTAGGATGTTGGATAAGTTAAGTTGCTCTCTCTGTTTTATTTTTTTCTTGTCCTCTTTCATAGATTACTATTACTAATGCCTTTGATGAATTTAGGGTATAGTTACACTCAAGCCCACCTCTAAATGTGTTCATAACTTCTACATTGTGTCTGCCTTTTATGAGATTGTATAGTTAGCATGATTCATTGCAGGTTGTTTGATTTTCTTCTTATATGTGACTGCATAGTTAGCATATTTGACTATTTGATTTTTCATGATCAAAGAACAAAACAATGTGGTTAGAAATAAGAGGGCGGATTGTTACATTGGTCAATTATTTCTTGCACTATACATTCCAAGATGAGTAATAGTAACATGTTTTTGTTATTGAATTGTGTGCATTGATAGATGACCTCTAACTTCATGCATTTATCTCTAAAAATCATCAACACTTGTAATGTTGATACTCTTTTTGCTCTACCCATACTTATGCTGATGTTTAGCCTTAAAACCTTAGTAAATCTAAGTTCTTTGCCTTCAAGCTTTCTCTGGTGATTTGTGTTTATGTCCTTTATATATTTGACTAATGATCATATCCGTTTGATAAGAATTGTGCTACCTTGATTGAGATTGGTAAAAAGGCGATGATGAGTGTCAACTTTTAGGTTATGTCATTTATGAGGTTAGAGTGTGCTAATACACCGTGGTTGTTATCCATGTAATTGTGCTAGTTTAAATAACCTTAGAATGACTCATAGATTTTCTACTGGTTATTGGACATTTTGATCTTATGTTTGATAAAAACCTAAGACACTTGAGCCAACTGTCCCAAAATATTCTAAATGGAGTACAAGTAGTTTCTAGTTTCATATTTATTTATAGATGAGTGATAGTGTGGAACATGCTACTTGGACTGTGGAAAGAGAAAATTTCCTCACTGACATGTTACGTGGGGAAAAGAAGAATGGATTGCATTTGTCCAGCTTAGACAACAAAAATTGGTTGAAGATTGAGAATGAGTTAGCAGTAAAATTTGGGGTTCATTGCACGCTTGTGCAACTGAAGGCAAAGTGGAATAGACAAAGGATTGCTACCAAAGACTTTGATAAGTTAATTCAAACTACAAGATTTGGTTGGGATCCGAAGTCTAACATTGTCACTGCTACTGAAAATGTGGTAATAGTCCTTCAATATGAGCTTTTAAATATTGTTTAGTAGTTGTTAGTGACTAGCATACAACATTTAATAACTGTTGTTTGTTCAAAAAAGAAGGACTTGGCTAAATATGATGTCCTATACAAAATTTTTGGTCAGACAATAGCCACAGGGAAGCAGACAATGGGTCCACACACCACAGCTAACATTGGAGGTGCTCCCAACAAGTCTGTTCAGGAGGGTAAAACATGAGGAAGAGACAGGGGACTCCGATGACATATTGCACACCCCAAAGCAAAGGTCAAACCTTTTGAGGGAGGTAACGGCCATTTGAAGAAGAAGAGTGCCACAAAGAGTCTTGTGGAATCTATTCAGCGCTAGTCCAAAAGTCAACCAACAAAAAGGAAAGTCTCTGTACTTGCATAAGAAGAGTTCTACCACTATATTGTGGAGAAGCGAGCTGATTTAGCTACCTCTCATAGTTGTGCTGATGATGAGAATGGTATGGGATTGTTGAATGCAATTAAGGACTTGGAAAATAAGGTTTATGCACTTGTGGTGTAGGAGTTTGCAATGAAAAAGAAATGAGATTGATGTTTATCAATGTGCCCCCTTAGCGTCACCATGGATTTCTGCTTGCCATGTTTCCTTAGTGTCTTTTGTAGTGTCAATAAGCTTGGAACAATATTTTTTTTCAACATCGCATGAACAGTTTTTTCTATTGTTGTTTGCTTACTTTTATTAATCTTTGGATGTTGAGGATGTTAGAAGTGTATGCCCTAAGGAGTAAAAAAGTAATATGTTTTTAGAGACATTTTTATCAATAAAGAATTTATTTATTTTTCATATACCAAATGTTGTCCTCTTTACATTTATATTTGTTGGATGTATAATAAGCAAACAAAAGTCCAAGACTTTTGGTCTAAACCTTTTAAAATTAGGTATATGATGGACAGATTATATAGAAGACATGATTCTAAAGGTGACAGTCTAAATGATAAGATCCAAAATCGAAGGAATAAAGTTGGGCGCTTTATTCATGCAAAGATTGTTATGTTGTCTATATCCCTAACAAAAGATGGTTTGTCCTGGCCATTGGAGGTGAACTCCGTAAATTGAAACATTGGTGCATTGTCATAGGTGACGATGCATTGGATCAGGACATAAAGTGTAATTGATTTGGATTAATAATTTTTTCTTGGCAAATCAATTCACTTTAGGCAATCATATCTGTTATATCTTAATCCTAAAATGAATAGTGGGCCCATTATTTTGACTTATGTGTTTTGATGTACCAAAGGGTGACATCCATATTTTATGTTAGTATGCAAGCCGGTACGTTGGAAAGATGACTCTTGATAGCGTAGGCCTATTATTCATAGATATGGAATCCATAGCTCCTCTCTAGGAGTCATTGATATCCTCTTATATGCATTATCCTATAATTAGAAAATTAGAGCGCTCAATCATTTGGATAAATAGGTGTAACCAAATGGTATACTGTCTAAAGATTGTAGGTTTTCTAAAGATGAGATAATGGAATATAAGAGAAAAATAATTGGGAAGGTATAACATAATTTATCCTTAAGCCGATTATGGCTAATCCTATGGGGATATGATACATCATGATATGTCATGGAGATTTAGTTATTCGGGCTTCGTAATTCTATATGGTTCAAGAGTATAGCTCTAAGCTTTTAGCGGAGTAGCGTTAGAGTTGATAATTATAAAATGTATATCTGGGATATTGGGTTTCATAATTATCAGGAGCTTGAACTATATAGGCCCATCAAGCCCCCTTTGCAATCTCATAATAAATCCTGTAACGATACGACATGCTTTTCTAATAAATTGGTGACTTATTTTAAATCATTAGATTGGCTAAAATTTGATAGGATCAAATAATTTATGTCTATTTATCGGTTGAATTAATTTTGTGTAAATTAATTTAAGATAAACATGTTGAATTATCGAGAATATTTATTTTCCTAGAGATTATATAGATAAGGTTGTTTTAATTAGATAACTTCTCTATTGGGGTATTTGAATTAAAGCTGAGGCTGTATCCTAAGAATCTCGAGTGGGAAATAAAAAATTCTTAGGGATCATTTATCACAAGTTTGATAAGCTGATCATTAAGTTAGGCCTACCGATGGAGTAAGTTCGACAGGCCAATTGCTAGTTCGGCCTACCAATCGAGTGATAATTTGATCATGCATTTTTACATGATTTTATTAAATAATGATCTAGATTCAAATTTTTGTGGGCTTATTTGATAATAACCAACCATGGGACGACCTCTATAGATAAGGAGTGAGTTTTCTACGTTATTTAGATCATTTAAGAAATTAAAAGTGAGTATTCTACTGTTAGATACTTTGAAATTCCCTGAGAGCTTTTGTCTATAATCACGAACTTTTGCTTTGGGTTTTCTTAATTGGTTGGAAAGATAACCACTAGGGAAGAGCTGTATGAGTGTGCCTACACACACACCAATCGTGAATAGAAAATAGCAAAGAAGACTAGTTGGTTGAAGCTCTTTTGGAACGTTCTTCTCTACACGGATTCAAGAAGCTCTTCGGCATTCAAAGATTTGTAAGATCTGGTTAATTTATGCATATAGCATGTCAAACTTATGTTTTAGAAAATACTCTGTTTAAAAATTTTAAAATTTTTGCTGTGTACTATTTTTTCAACAATGGACATTGTTTATGTTTTTGATTTGAGTGATGTGGACTTGTTATTCATACTTTACTAATGTTCAGATTTATTTTTTAAGTCATACTAGCATAATAACGTCTTTGCATATGTTAGGTTAATTATGTCTTATGCCTCATCAAGTACTGATAAAGATTATGCAATGATGCTTAGGATGTATAGTGAGGAAAATGAAGAAATTAATCAAGACATAGAAATAATAACGACAACTATCAATTACACCAATAGGCATCCTCCATGTCATAGCGCATCGATAGGATGCAAATATGTATCAGAGTAATTGTTAAATGACAACAATGGGTTATATGAGATGTGCTACATGCATGAAGAACTGTTTTTAGCAATTGTTGAACTAATTTGACAACATTGTAATGACCCTCCCTATGTGGCTATTACTTAACTTATACATGTTCATGAACTTAAACATACTTACAAATAAGGTACAAGAATTTTGGAATAATTTTTTTTCTAAAAATGGATTCTCGCTTTGGAATCCTTGAGATGAAATCTTAAAGGACATAATAATTGTTTTCCCAAATCTTGATTTCGTAAATCTAACATAATAACATTAATTTCTTAAACGGATAATAACGTAATAATAATTAACATAATCATAATTTCTAAAAACTTAATCCTTTGCATAACTCGTAACATTAATTGCTTAAAACATAACCATAAATATTTTCTTGAAACTTTTCCTTTAAACATAAGGATAATTATTTAAAACCTATCACCTTTAAAAACATTTCTTAATTTAAATAAAACTATTTTAAAAACAATTTTAAATTAAATGTTGAGATAAAATCCCACTTTAAATGCTTTTTGAAACTTCCTTAAAAATTATTTATATATTTTTCGTATAATTTAATATCTTAAAAATAACATTTTGATATCTTAAAAATTAACCTTTTTAGAACTTATCATAATAATAATTACTTAGAACTCGTTAACTTGAAACCGACATAATAATAATTTTTTAAGCATATTCATCTAAACTTTCATAAAAGTAAATTCATAAAACATATTCATAAAATCATTTCTTATTTTAGCATGAATCTCATATGGGCATTTCTTTTCTTTTTTTTTTTTAACTAAGCATATAACTTTCTTACTTAAAAACTTTGCACATCTGTTGCATTGTTTATTGCAACCATTTTTCTTAAACCTTAAAATCCTCTAGACCAAGGTTGCGAAATCACAATCTTGGTTTTTAAAACATGATTATAAAATTTATTTACTTAGTCATATGTACATAATTTTTCGTAAAGTTTAAACACAAGTAATTTTGTAAAATAAAACATGCATAAATTCATCAAATAATAATGCAGAAATATTACATTATGTGTGCGGTATCCATTCCTATCTTCACCATTCATCTGCCGCTCACCACTGCCCATCAAGTACCACTAACAGGTTTCTTACCTACAACATGAATATACTTAGATGAGCTTTCGCTCAGCAAGTAGGAAATTAGTCTCGTAAAACATAATCAAAAATCATTTTAATAAAAATATGCATGAACATTTTATGCTTACTTATCAACTTGATTTATACTTAATTATTTAAGCTATATCTTATCTTCTTACTTTAGGTCTAAGTGATCGTACCAGTTCTATGCAATTCTTGCAAAGTTAGGGTTCGCAAGGTCCCAACAACACAAAGATCATTTATGACTTTAACATGGAGCCTCCCTTTGGGTCAAGAGGTTGGTACGACACCCTTAACTTGTCTTATAAGTTTCACTTGCCTTATTGTGTGTATGTAGTATGACTTATCACTACATGACATCACAATTTTGTAAATCATGAATCGTAAATCATAATCATACTTAATTTGAAGGTGATCAAACAATGTAATTTAAATATTGCATACATTACTCATTAATCGTATCATCATCATCATAGCATATTACGTCATGTCATAACATAACATATCACATCATAACATAAAATAGTGTATCAAATTACTGATCATGCACTTCGTAAATTTTTATGAAAATATTTAAATCAATTTATTTTTAAAACTATTTATACTGTAGGCTAGATTCCTACTTACTTGGACTCCAAGCTAAGCGGATCCAATTGCATCTTGTTGTATCTATAGTCTATGCAACATCCTCAGCAATGCTCCTCGAGCGACTGTGGATAGCTAGGAATGCTCCATGGAGATTTATTAATGCTTAAAACATCATTTCAGACTCCGTTACTACAATCTGAGTCACCTCGATCCACGTGTAGTTAGTACCAGGCAATTTTTATCATAGTAGAATTAGCTCAAACACAGGGCACCATCGTGTTTAGAGCATCGAAACTAGTTAGGAGGCAGTCTCAAATCCTTGATCGGAGGTCAAAATCACCAGAACCTAAGGTCGTAGGAGGCTGGCCGCCTGAGGCTACGCGTAGGGCGCGTGTGGCTGCTCCAATGACCGAATTAAGCTGAAATTTTGGCTCCCACTTGTGTTGGACCTTCTAAGTTGATTGGTGTAGTTAATTTTTCCCAATTTGATCTCCAATTGCTCAGGTCAAGGATGGATTTCTTGGCCAAAACTGGTGGCTCCAATCTCGGTTTCTAGGCTATGGTTTGGCCAAATTGGCTTGGGAGTTTTCTTCCCTGTGGTTGTCTAAGTGTGATGACAATGATGGTGCACTTCACCACCCTCAAAAATTTCAAACCGATCAAGGCAATGGCGGCTTGTGACGGCAGACACTGATCTCTACCTTCTCGGTGTGCTTCCTCGAAATTGAAGGCTCAAAAAGCTTCATCGTGCTAGTCTGAACATTTCTCCTCATCCAATTTGGGGCGAGGTGGTCGAGAAATGCAAACACCATGGCTCCCACAGCGGCACATGGTGGTGCTAGCCGTTCTTTGACTTCCGACGGAGATTTTGTGAAATTGGATGGGGGAATATCTTCGTCGTGGGCCTTTGAGTGTTTTCCCCTGACCAATTCGGGGTTACAAGGTCAAGAATAGCGATGATGATGGCCACCATGGTGTTTGGCGGGGGTGCTCTTGGAACTCCAGCATTGTGCTGCTACCTCCAACACTTGATTAGGGTGTCTTGCTCACCGCCCCCCTCTGGTCCTTTTGGCATCAGTGGTGTGTCACACCACCACCAGAGACGGCGGGTTTGATGGTGGCTCGACAACAGACATAGGAGGAATCCGTAAAGCCCATTCTACCTAAAATCGAACTAAAAATCAATGCCATTCTCTTCCTTTCTTCATTCTGAGTCCATTAACACCAAGATCGTGTCAAAAGGTAGTCGGACGGCAGAGAAATCACGTAAAAAAGATGACATGTTTCTGTAGCTTTAGCTAGCACGTGCAGGCTGCTCCGGCAGAGTCGTGGTTGGCACAGCATGTCATTGGAACCAGCTCGACGAGATCTTTCTAATGGTATAGGAGGTGTCGAAAACGATGGCCAGATCTTGGACTAAGTTTAAGGAGAGAGAGAGTAAAGAGAGAAAGTAGAGGAGAGAGAATGAGCTAATTCTATTGGCCAATTTTTTTTTTTTTTTTTGTGTCCATCTATTTATAGACAAATGTTGTATTCTACATAGTCTAATCTGTGTCATGGTGGTTGATCAAATTGATCCGTAAGCTTGAAATTCTTATAAACATAGTGGTACTTTTTCAAATTGTTACATTCTCATTCTTTAAAATGTTACATAAATTCTACTTTTCTTATTGTATCATTGCCGTATAAACATCTTCATACTGTCATAAAATCAATTTCATAAAATTTATCCATACTGTATGGATTATTCTGAAACCATAAACTTTGACAGTATTGTCTTTAAGATCATTGATTCACTTATTTCACCAATTATATATATATATTTATTTATTTATTTGCTAAAAATAATACTTTTTTTTAAGAACCTTGGTTAAAACTTAAAATTTGACTCTTGATCTTATTTTAAAACAATAACTTTGATACATTTGCCTTCAAAACTAGTGATTAGCTATTTTTACAACTGTATACATATATATATATATATATATGTAAATGAATTCTAAGAAAGATAGTATATGTTTAAAATTTTGCTCAATGTAAATATATATACATATATATATATATTTTTATAACATAAAACATATATTTTGCATTAATTTTTTTATATTTTAAGCTTCAAATTTGTCATAAAAATAATAGTTTAAATTTAAAATAGTTTTATAAATTAAATTGACTATCTAAACGTCAATTTAATTTAATTTATAAACCTAGCATTATTTCAAATTTTACGGTGCAACCTGAACTGTTCCTCGTAAAAAGCCATTCATGGATCCACTTCTTACCAATAGATCAGTGTTTGTAGACTCTATCAATGTTCTTCTTCTTCTTCTTATTCACTATTATTTTAACAACTAATATTATTATTGTATTATTACAACAATAATAATAAACCTTACGTAATTTTTAATGTATATAATAACTAACTATACACATTTAAAATATTGGAATTTTTAAACTTTCAATGATCCTTATAACTTTCTTGAAATTCTTATCATACTTTATCATCTCCTTAAATTTTGAGATCAATCTTAGTAAAATTGTCATAAATCTTCTATGCTTAAACTTGGTGTTCATCATTTTCTGAATTATGGTATGGAGCTCATGATCACTATCGATTTGGGTTTATTTTACTGAACTGATATCATTTAGGAATTTTTCACATCATCATAGTAAGTTGGAAATTCCACCTTTTGCCATATAACATCATCTTTTTAGCTCATGCATGAAATTAATAAATCATAAACTTTTAATTTAGCATATTAAACAATTATTTCAATGTACTACCATAACATTATATTATCACATGTTCCATAAATAAAGCACATAATTTTGTGCATTTACAGCATTATCTATTTCAAGGTCTTACAGCTATTAAGACCTTCAAATTTGTATGTTAATAAACTCTGAACTTATACTTTCTTAAATACTTAGCTATGGAATGATGAAAAAATCCTCAATTAATCATACTTATTATACTTTATGAAGTACTTAGCTGTGTAATAATGGAAAAATCCTCAATTAATCATACTTATTAATTTCTAGATTTTTCCAGTCATTACAAACATAACCTATGCCCTTCAAATAGATTAATAATACAAGAATTGTTGATGATGTTTTTAAGTACCATTTCTCACTCGGATCAAAATAGGCCAATCCAAGATAGGTTTGCTCACTCTGGGAGACAATTAGTAGGCATTTTGGGGAGATGTTGAATGCTATTTGTGCATTGGCTTTGGAGGTAATCTTTGAACCTGATTGCAACACCATAACTCCAAAAATAAGAGATAATAACAAATACTGGCCATCGTTCAAGGTAAATTGATCTTTAAGTTAAATTGTTAGTGAACGCAAATGTTTTATTGTTTGTTATGCTAATACTTTATTATATAGGACTGTGTCAGTACCATTGAAGGAACACATATTCATGCTGTTATTTTAGCTGCCCTTTAAACCATGTATAAAGGAAGGCGACATTTGTGCACGTAAAATGTTATTGCAGCTTGTAACTTCAACATATTGTTCACTTATGTCTATAGCATATGAGAGGGTACAACTGGTGATTCTAGAATGCTTCAACATGCATTGAAAGACTATAAAAACCATTTTAGGTGCCCGCTAAGTAATAAATATTAGGTTGTCGATTCAGGTATAGCAATGTGTGAGGATTTCTCTCACCTTATCATGGTCAGAGATATCAACTGCAACAATTCCAAGAATCTAGGGGTCCAACAGGATCTCAGGAATTGTTTAATTACAAACACTCTTCTTTAGCAATTGTATAGAGATGTGTTTTGGTATTCTTAAAGCCCTATTTGCCATCGTCAAACATATGACCAATTACCCATTAGAAAAACAAGCACAAATAGTCATTGCATCTTGTGTAATTCATAATTTAATTAAAATACACATACTTACTGATCCTTTATTCGCATTGTATGATATGGATGAGCGAATTAAAGCAATTGAAGGTCAAAGACGAAGAAGACAACGACAAAATAATGACGGATAAGAAATAAGATTTTTTGGTGCTACTGTTACTGATAGGCAATATGTGCCTGAGTTTAGAGACTAATTAACTAATTAAATGTGGGCACATTACCATTAGTTGAGGATAGACAAATAAGATTTTTGTATGTATCGTACTTATTATTCATAATGTCTGATTTGTAATGTATAGTTCATTGAGGAGAGGTGATTCCATTGTATTAGTTTCTAGAGTATTTTACAAGTATTTCATCATTTAAGTGTAATTGTAATTATTTTAAAAATTAATTTACAAAGAATAGGTAGCTATGTAAATCATTAAAAGTAACTGTTAATGTATTAATCAATTGAAAATAGTAATAATAATGATTTGGTTTGATGACATAATCATCCAGATTACTTTAAATTTTTTAAACGGTCGTTTTTAAACAAGTAAACCAAACGCATTTCATTTTTCTCAGCTATTCTTAAAAAGGACAAAAAGTATCAACCAAACACAATTTCCAAACAAGCCCAACACGTTCTCCAAAATATTCTCATTTTCAACTTTTTCCAAAAACCAAAAACAAAATAAAAACAATACCAAATGAGACTAATATCAAGGTCTTCTCAATAATTTCTCAAAAAAAGGACCAAAATAAGATAGGTGCATATCTACAAGAGCCATTTACCACTAAAAATTGTAAAACAGTCGTAAAAAGTTTACATGATGGTTAAAAAACCATCGTGTAATCATACGTCATGGTACAAACAAGAGTTTCCACAATGGTTTTTAAATATCATGGAAAGTGGATTTTTGTTTGAATTTGGGACTTTTTTGAATACACTATGATGGTTTCTCAGCAAAACCGCCATGGAAACATAAGCTTACACGGCAGTTTTTATAGAAAATCATCATGTAAAATTGGTGCTCTAGAAAGATTACACAACGATTTTGCCAAAAATAGTCGCTGAAAATTGGTCAAAAGCAAAAAAAAAGGTCAAATTTTTTATTTCACACATGATGGTTTGTCTCATGTGTTATCCATTAATACAAGGCCCTACAAAATCATATATTTATAGTTAACCAAAAGTTTTTACAACACAACTAAATACACAAAGTTTCTAGTCTACTACCCAAATTTAAGAAACCTATTTAAATAACATACCCACTCAAGTCTAGCCTCATCTAAATCATCGCTTATATGAAATTCCTTTTTTTTTTTTTGAAAGCTCTAAATACCATTATTAGTAAAAATTTATATCCCACATGTCTACAAAAAATTAAATAACCACATTCAGTGTTGTTGGGTTGCCTAGGACACTTGCACTAGAAATAATCCATTTTTCTGTTTGGTGTCATTGTTAAACCCATTCCCGCTCTAAGTTTCCAATCATTGAGGGCCCTAATAATTTATCAAACTAAAAAAAAACTTAAATCCAATAATGTAATATATATCAAAGTGTATTTTACAATAAAAAGTCACACTTACATGTTGGTCACATCTACAAAATCTTGACATGGTGCGTGTCTAATGGTATCAAAGAAAAAAATTGGTCCTCCCATGGTGCAAAAAAGTGCCAACATCTAATGTTCCCTAATATTGTATGGCATGAAGTATGATTTCCTTCTTGGTGCTTGCTGTAAAAGAACAACAAGGGCTGTAGCGTGCTCCTAACATCATCATTTCTACCTCTTGCAACATTTGAGATAACTATCGGAGATATGAAGCCAAGTTGTAGAGCTAAGTCTCCACATTCACAACATTTTGCCAGAAAAATGCAACAAAAGCAATGCATAGACTTATTTTCAATAACAATATGTCAACTTGATTTAAAAGAGTAAGAAATAACAATAGATCAATTACTTGAGGTATAACATTATACAATTCATAATAAGTTTTTCAAAGTTGATAAAATAATAAATGCCTTCGTACCCAAATTAGATAGGCATGTCATTGCTAGTGATTGATGTCAATATCAGGCACAGTCTACAATCCCTCTCACAAGACACAATGTGCATACCAAGTTATCGACCTAAATGGATTACGAAGTGAAGGGAAGTCGAATAAAGGCTGGGGAACCCTCGCAACAAGTTATGAATCTCCAATAGGTTGTTCCTCAACTGCTCGACACTACTGTATGTGAGGTTGTGACTTTCTCAGTTTTATAACATCTTTCTTTTTTGGTGTTTATATCCCTCAACATCTTTAAGAACATGGGTAGGCATTTAACTTTTCTTAAAAGTTGCAATGGCTTCAATTGAGCCTTTTGGCCATACAATGAAGCTTATGGTGACTTTACCCATAGTTGTTGCCTCCATTATTAGAAAAGGTAGTTTAACCACTCTAATTTCAGGGGTAATAAAATTAACGTGTATGATTCTGTCCCTTAAGAGTCTTCTCTAGATTGTATTAGTTAGAAGACTCTACATCTATGCATTTCCAACTGCAACAAATACATACCCACCATTAATTAAATCATCAAGAAAGAGTTTGCATTCTTAATGTTTCCACCATGAGGCAACACTTTCATGAATGGTACAAGTAGCCTTGAAGGTGTTGTGTTGTTCAATGGACACTTGGACATTCTCATCCATTGGTTAAATACCTCTTTATACAACTAGTATGTACATAAGACCCTATAGTTCTGTAACTTCTGGTTGCATATCCACTATTTTGGATTCGAGTTTTGAACTTGGCCAAAAGTCGAAGCATTGAGACTGCTTCATATATTTAGATTAACTATAAACACATCCTAAATGTTTTGGTTTTTTTAGTGCCCTTGTCAATATGTCATCATTACCAATGGATTCGAAGGTCTCTTGAGTTTGCTACTCCATGTACTCATCTTGTAAAACAATAAATCAAATTGTTCTTAATTAATATGTTCTAAAAGCCATAAAAAGTATAAATTTAGGATTTGAGCTTAAAAACATACTATCAATTAATCAATTTCTATAAATGTTGCATCTTTGAATTGTCCATCAAGACCTTGACATGATTTAATGTATAGTTCCTCTCTTGGCAACTACAAATCGGTCTCAACAATCTATATTTTGCTAGGTCAATAAAACATTAATAATGGAATCATTGATATATGTAATACGAGTAGGATATTAAAGTATTATTTTTTGCTGATGTACTTTATATTTCATTGGGCATACTCTTGAGTCATATTCATTTTGTGCTCTTATTTTTTTGAATGTGTCGACAATAGGAATTCTTTAGTACGTTAATGCTCAACAAATTTTAACTAGTCTTTGTCGAATATAAAGTCGTAGTAGTATACTATTGTAGGAGGCCGCGTCTATGTATTTTCATCCTAGTCCAAAACGAAATTGTAGGGCTCTATAGAAGTGATATAGGGGTTGGATCTAAACCCCCTTGCTTGTTCCACACAAAGCTTCAAAGCACATTTTCTATACCATACCACTATGGTGAAACTTGTATACATCTCCCTTTAAGTAACTTCAATTCTTAATCCCTTTGCCCTTAACCAATGGACTCTTTTAATTAAGTGGCTCTAAGCTCATGATCAACTTCTAGATTGAAATTCATTTTTCTTTGTGGTTATCTCACTTTTTTTTTTCCTTTTCATGTTTGGAGGAAGATGCCATATATACCTCATTACTCTTTCACAACATTTTCACCTAATCTAAACCAAATTCTTATCCAAAACAATCCCATATTCAAAAAGGAAAATCACATATACAAAATCAATATCACCACAATAATTACGTAAAATTAAAACATAAACAAAAAAAAATTGATGATACTAGCCTCAAAATAAAATAGTAAAACTAATCAACTAACCATTTAAACAAAACCAATCCATGTATAGAAACTAACAATGCATTAACTAAAGAAAAAATGGTCTAACCACTAGTGCATTTACTAAATGTTAAATAACAAAAACTAATTAAAAAAAAATTAATAGGAATAATTTTAAAACTAAAACTAATACTAAAACTAAATAACGCTAAAATAATAAAAAATTAAAACTAACAAAACAAAGTTAAAAAATTAATTAACAATAAAAACTAATCACAAAAACTAATAATTTACAAAACAAGTACCCGCATCTAATATTTCCCAATATTAGATAGCATGAAGTATGATTTCTCTCTCGAAGCTTGTTGTAAAAGAATAGAAAGGGCCGTGGCATGCTCTCTAATATCATTATCTCTACCCCTTGCAAAACTTGGGATAACTACCAGAGATATGAAGTTGAATCGTAGAGCCAAGTCTCCACGTTCATAATATTCTGCCAAAAAATAAATAAAAGCATTCCATAGACTTATATTCAATAACAATATGAGACTACTTGATTTAAAAGAGTAAGAAATAATGATATATCAATTACCTAAGCCATACTATTGTACAATTCGTACTAATTTTTTCAAAGTTTTTAAAGTAATAAATGTCTTTATACGTAACTTTGATAAACAAGTCATTGCCAGTGATTGAAGTCAATATCACCCACAGTCTATAATCCCTCTTGCATGACACTATATGCATACAAAGCTATCAACCTGAATGGATTAAGAAGTGAAAGGAAGTCAAATAAAGGCCAAGGAAGCATTGCAACAAGTTACAAATCCCTATTGTTCCTCAACTACTCGACACTATTGTACCAAGGTTATGACTCTCTTGGTTTTATAGCATCTTTTTTTGGCGTTTCTTTCTCTCAACATCTTCAAGAATGTAGGTAGGCACTCAACTTGTCTTAGAAGTTGCAATGACTTCAATTAAGCTTTTTGGCCATGCAACGAGGCTTCCGGCAACTTCACCAATAGTTGTTGCCTCCATTGTCAGAAAAGGAAGTTTGACTACTCTAATTTAGGGGTAATAATATTAACGCATATGTTCCTCTCACTTAAGAGTCTTTTGTGAATTGTATCAGTTGGAAGACTTTTCATCCACGCCTTTTGAACCGCAACAAGTACATTCCTACCATTAATTGGATCATCAAAATATAGTTTGTGTTCTCGATGTTCTTTGGGCTTTCCACTATGAGGCAACACTTTCATGAATAGTACAAGTAGCCTTGAAGGTTTTATGTTGTTCAATGGTCGATAGGACATTCTCATCTATTGGCTTAATACCTCCTTGTGCAATTAATGTGATACAAGACCCTATATTTCTACAACTTCCTTTCATAGATCCACTGCTTCAGATTTGAGTTTTGAACTTGGCCAAAAGTCAAAGTATTGAGACTGCTTGATAGACTTTGATTAACCATGAACACATCCTAAATGTTCTAGTTTTCCTAGTGTCCTTATCAATATAACATCGTTACTGATGGATTTGAAGGTCCCTTGATTTGAAGGTCCCTTGAGTTTTTTGCTCCATGAACTCATCTTATAAAATAATAACAAATCAAGTTATTCTTGATTACTATGCGTCAAAAGTTACAAAAGTATAAATTTAGGATTTGAGCTTAATAAAGTTACTATCAATTGACCAATTTCTATAAATGATGGATCTTTGAATTGTCCATCAAGACCTTGACACAATTTAATCCACAGTTCCTCTCTTGGCAACGGCACACTAGCCTTTGCAATCTGTATTTTGCTAGGTCAATAAAACATTAGTAATGGAATCATTGATATAAGTAATAGAAGTAAGATATTAAAGTACCATTTTTTGTTGAAGTACTCTATATTTGATTTGGCATATGTTGAGTCATATTCATTTTGTGCTCTTATTTCTCTTGCATGTATCAATTATAGTCAGAATTCTTTTGAACATCAATACTCCATAAATTTTAACCAATTATTATTGTATATAAAGGGGAGTAGTATACTATTGTAGGAGGCTACTTTTATATATTTTCATCCAAATCTAGATCAAAATTTTTGGGGTCTACAAAGTAACATAGGGGTTAGATCTAATCCCCTATGCTAGTTCCACACAAAGCTTTAGAGCGTGTTTTCTATACCATATCTCCATGGTGACACTTGTATAGATCTCTCCCTAAATGACATGTTTTGTTTCTTTCAAATCTTTAGTTCTCCAATCACACGTCCATACTGGAATGTATTTAAGATTAAGAACTCCAATCCAACTATTTAGTTCATCTTTGAGCGCGCCTTCCAGTTGGCCTTTTTCATGAAATGTAACTTCAATTCTTAATCCCTTTGCCCTTAACCTCTAGACTCTTTCTAGTAAGTGGCTCTAAGCTCATGATCAACTTCTAGATTGAAATTGGTTTTTCTTTGTGGTTGTCTCAATTTTTTTCCTTTTCCATGTCGGGAGGAAGATGCCATATACTCCTTATTACTCTCTTGCAATATTTTCACCTAATCTAAACTAAATCTCTATTCAAAATAATCCCATATTCAAAAAGAACAATCACATGCTCAAAAAATCAATATTACCACAACAATCTCATAAACTTAAAACATAAACAAAAAAAATGGTAATACTACCCTTAAACTAAAACACTAAAACTAATCGACTAAACACATAAAAAAACCAATCTATATGTAGAAGCTAACAATGCATTAACTAAAGAAAAAATGTCTTATCACCAATGCATTAACTAAAGGTTAAATAACTAAAACTAATTAACAAAACAAATTAATAGGATTAATTTTAAAACTAAAACTAATACTAAACCTAAATAACACTAAAATAACAAAAAATTAAAACTAACAAAACTAAGTCACAAAACTAACTAACAAAAAAATAATTTACAAAACTAATAATTTACAAAACACATATAGTAACAATGCTAAATAATCAAAATTAGTTTTGGGAGTAAGACTAAAACTAAAATCCTAAATAATTATAATTAAAACTATATAACTAAAAATAATAAATGCATATATACCCAAATTAAACCTCGCTAAAAGTGAAGTTGTTATCAAGTGTAGTAACGAGTAAGAGTACTTCCTACATAGGATTGAGTTTAATTAACAAGTTACTAATTTTCTAAGTAAATAAAGGGGGATTTAGGAATAATTAATTAAAATTTGAAAAAATAAATGAGAAACAAATAAATTAATTAAAAAATGAAACTAAATGCATGAGATTGTAAACAATGATAATTAAACCAGTTAAAGGATCATTCATCATCAATAGGCAGTAATTATACAATTAATCACAAAATTATTTTCAATTTTCTATCGATACTACAAACTATAGATAACAACAAGCTATGCTACCCCAATTTTTTCTTAGTTTGTCATTAAATAAAACAACATCTTTATTTAATATCTTTCTATTAAATAACCTAGAATAAGCTCTCTAGTTTCAATTAAACAAACGTATTAAGATAAGAATGCTGCTAACGATTAGAAAAAAAAAAGAAAAAGAAAGACAATTATAGTTCAAGTCTCCTAATCTAGTAATGGATTAAATTAGAGTCCTATTCAATTGGCCACCCCAAACAAAACAAGAAACTAATCATTAACAATAAAAATAAAAGAACACATACAATATCGATTAAAATATTAGAAATAATCAACATATTTAGAGAGGGGAAATAAGAACTTGTTGGTGACAACGAGACATGACGGAGATGGCAAGGCTATGGCGACAGTGATGCCGTAGAGGTGGAGTGCTCAAGGAAGAGAGGCAAACTAGAGAGAGTGTGGCATCGAGAAAGAGACAGCGACAGCAGGATCGAAGTTGTGGAGGGCTAGGTCGACGGTAGCAAGGTCGGGATCATAGGAGCTAGGTCGATGTCATCCACTGGGTCAAGGTTGTAGGGGCCTGGGTTCGAATGGTTTTGAGAAAGAGAGAGGGTTTCATGGGTTAAAGAGAGTGTTATGTTCTAATAGGTAGGGTTTTAATTTTTTAGAGTATTAAAACAACTAAGTTTTAGCTCAAGATTACACGATGGATAATTGATAGAAAGCAGTGATACCATTTCCAAATTCCACCATATTTCTTGTCATGTCACTCAAGCCATTAAGGAAATTTTGAAGTTGCTGCTTTGATAAACTATGATATGGGAATCTTGAAACCAATTCTTTGTATCTCCACAAAGCACTAAAAAATAGTTCCGAATCTTGTTAAACAAAGTTCAAAAGGACTTGCTGATGAAGCATTTCCAAGTACGTCAAACAAAGACACAAAAACAAATATTAAAGATAAGAAAAATAGAATGAAAGAAAATAAAGATATCCCACTTAATCCTTTAGCTAATTGGTATCAATATTAACAAAAAATAAACTAACAATAGCACCAAAAACTTGTTGCATCTAAAAGTGCGTAGGTCGTTACAAGTAATATAATGATTGAGTAAGAGTGTCGAATCCCTTGAGGATTGTGTTCAATTCTAGTTAGGTACCTAAATTAGATTAACTCTTAACATTATTTGAATTGTCGATAAAATAAAATAAACATAAACGAAATGAAAATGAAAAATAGAAACTAAAATGAAAAGAAAAGCTCTACAGGGTTGACTTCACTTTACTATTCCTATGTTATCCAATTTAGTAACTGTTAATTAGTTTCAATCAATTTATTAATTAAGACTCTAATCTCACCTCATTACCTCTCTTAAGTGTTAAATGAGATAATATGCGGACACATTTAAAGCTATATCTCAATCTACTAAAATGTGAATACACTCATTATGTTCAAGTCTCACAAGTGATTATCCAAGTATTCATGGCCTCCCGAACACAATACTACATAGGTTATGTTACTCAAATCCAATATGAAATTCTCTTTCCTGAGTGTCAATTCCACATATCTAAATCATCTAATTTAGTGATCAAGTAAATTAGAAGGATGAAATATAGAGCACACAAAGGAATTGAGATAAGATTTTATTAATAGTAAAGTAAATATTCAAAACATAAATCAAGCTGAGCTCCATCAATCCTTTAGATATAGAAAATCAATCTATAGCAATAATAATCAACAAAATCTAAGAGAGTTTACACATCTTTAAAACAACAAGATTTGAAAGTGAATAGACTCTTGAGGAGAAAACCCAAATTTTTTTCCTCCTTTGACTTCTTCAAGCTCTAAAAATGGTCTCATCTTGAATTTGTTGAAGATGAATTACCAAGATTAAAAAACTAAATCTAAAAACTAATAACTAACAATAATTTTATTTTTTTACAAATCGTCTTCTCAAATATAGAGACCAAAAATAGCTCAAATGACTATGCTCTCTCTCCAATTGTGACGTCTAAGAATCCAAGAAAATCCATTTCCCTTTTGTAGGTCTCCTTTCTTAAGGATTATGCCTATCACCATTAGGTCTGATGCATGTTTTAGTGCTGTAGCAGAAGTTTTCATGTTATAGCCTGATAACTTTATGAAAACAAAGTTATTTTACTTCTTTTATGCATTTAAAGTGCTTGGTCTTTGAGATTTTTATTTTATTTTAGTTACTTTATAGCTATTTTATTTAGTCTTAGTTATTTTATTTTCTTATTCTAATTATATTTAGTTTATTTTAATATTAGAATACATTTGAATATGTTTTTTATATAGTTTTTCCTCTAAATTTTTAAATTCTACTCATATGTATAGGTACCCTTGAGAAAATGAGACAGTGGAAATTTGGCATAAACATGGAGGCTTTGAAATGTTTTCCCAAGCAAGCCCCGAGGGCCTTACATGTCCATGCAAGAATAGGCACATGGTTGCGAGTTGTAGGAGCCCCCTAGCTGAGGGCCTTGCGCAAGCATGCTGTAGGAGCCATCCAGCCGAGGGCCTTATGCGAGCTTGCTGTAGGAGCCCCCCAGTCGAGGGCCTTATGTGACTGCACCCCCCGCCATGCAAAAATTCCCTTTTAGGGATAATTAAGCCTTTGGTGAGGGATGGATGACCTATATTTTCCCAAAGTAGAGTGCCTTAAATAGCCACTTAAGCTCTAGACCCTAGATGGGAGGAGTTAAGAGGCACAATTTAGAGAGATTCTTAGTTTCTATCTTTAAGAAGAACTCTTTCTAAATAAATCAGTTTTTCTGTTTGATTTTAGTGTTAATTTTTAGTTTTAGATTTTGTTTTCAATATTATCAATTTATCTTCAATAAATTTAAGAGGAGACCATATTTTTAGAGCTTCAACAAGGCAAACGAGGAGATTTGTGATTGCTCCACAAGAGTCTATTCTAAACTTTGTTCTTTTTTGATTTCTTGTTGTTTTAATGATGTGTAAATTCAATGAATGTCGTTGATGACTATTGCTATGTATTTTGTGTTTTTAGTTTTATTTGTGATTATGTGTAGTTAAATTTCTTATTCTAAAGAGATATGGACCCAAGTTGAGATTGTGTTTGGTTTATTGCTTTAGATTGTAGCGAGTTGATTTCTATTTTTTGTTTATTTATGTTTCATTGAGCGTAATGCCTTTAATTGCTTGATCATCAATTAGTTTATTTTCCCTATAGGATTAGTACCTAGGAAAAAGGGTTCTAAATGTAGGTTTAGGAAATACAACCTAGAGAATTATAGAGTTGGGAGACTTCTAATTTTTTGTCTCCAATTATTCTTCAATTAAGTACTTGGAAGAAGGAAAATTGAAATATATGAATGTTCTACGCCGATAAATCAGGGAGACTAATTTGTCAACAATCTAGAAAATTACCAGTCAAAATGGAAACTTGGTGAAATAGTTTCTCTAGACCCATTTTGTTAATGTTTATTTTCATTTTCATTTTCATTAATTTCTAGTTTTCCTTTTTTTTTCTTTTATATTCATTTTATTTTAGTTTCAATTGTTTAAATAATTTTAGAATTAATCTAATTTCGGTTATTAACTGGAATTGAACATAATGCCTAAGTAAAACGATATTGTACTCCCACTCTATTACTTATGACCATGTATACTTGTACTCCACTACATCTGAAAAGTCTGGGAATCAACCTTTAGCACTACAACGGAGATTTTTGACACTTCAGTGCCAAAACACACTAGGTTTGGGGTTGCAGTGGAAGATTTTGGTCTGTCGCGCCAAAACACATGGGACTACAACAAAAGATTTTGGGCTGCAGCGCCTAGCCTTTGCTTGGCTTTCCCTCATTGCAGCCCAAGTTTTCGGTGCTGTAGCACCCAACTTCAGCCACTTTGCCCCTTTTTGTCTTCTTTCCACTCCTAATAGCTTCCACTCTCGAGTTCAGTAATACAAATGAGTAGAAATATAATATTTTGTCGGAAAATGTATTCAAATGCATTCTAGAATCAATTGAAATAAACAAATAAAACAATGAGTAAGAAAATAAAACCAAATAGAAATAAAAATAACTAAAATTAAATAAAATAACTAAATGTAACAAAAAGTAAAATAAAATCTCAAGCACAAGGCCAATTTAACTTTATGAAAAAAAGGTAAAATAGCCCTATTTTCAGAGAGTTATTAGTCGTCCTCGTCTTTGTTCACAACAATGTCACGCTCACAGCTCGAACAGTGAGAAGATGGGAGGTCGAGGGAGAAGAGATTACCAGCCGGAGGCTTCTTAAAGCTCTGGCGCCATAGTAAGAGATGGGAGAGAGGGAAGGAGAAGAAGAGGAGAGGAGGAGTTTACAGTTTTAAAGGTATGTTTGTGTTTTGATATGTCAGAAGTTATATCTATGTGAGGTTGGAAAAAAAAAAGTGTTGTTTCTGAAGTCAATACCTCTGGAACTGGTAGTTTTCTAATTGACCCATCTAAAGCCCCATCACTGCATCTTAATAAATATAAATAAATGCAAAAAAAAAAAAAAATGAAAGAAAGTACTTTTCCAATTAATAGTAGGTTTTGGTGTCTTAATCTTTTTTTTTAT